>PVJO010002280.1:0-147730 GCA_004026905.1 Hystrix cristata
AGTGCCTGTCAGGGGAGACATCGCAGACATTAACTCCTCTCCAAGACTGTTCTGCCGAGAGGCCCTGGGGAAAAGCCACAGGCAGCCTTTCTCTGCCGTGGAGGGAGGAAAGATGGAAATGCAGGAACAATGTGTTAGGAAGCGCAGAGGGGAGAAGGCAGGAGGACTGGCAAACAACACATAAATCTCTTGGCAGTGTTTCGGATTGATAGATAGCACTTCATTCTAAGCATTTCTCAAAAACCCACACATGCAATTTTACCAAAGAAATGTAAATCCTCCAGGAAGAGCAGAAAAGCAAGCAAAGAGGGGAAAAAAAAAAAAGTAAAGAGCCTAATGATGAAAAGGAAAAGGGGTACTTTGGACCAAAACAGAACTTGGCTGAAACAACATTCTAGAAAGAACCGTGACTCTTGAGTACCCACAAAGCCAGGCAAAGCCTTGTTTCTTCTGGTCTCATCCGGCCAGCACTCCATTTGGTTGGCTGAAAGATTGAGTCGCAGCCCTGCTGGGGATAGACTCTGTCCCAGAAAGCATGTTATAACAAACGGTGCAGCCAGTCCACTAAATCACATGCTAGGGAAACCTTGGCTTCTCTAGAGCTGTATTTCCTTAGTGCTCAGACTCTGAACCTGGCTCCAACGGTCCATTTTATGGTGAGTTATTGCCCAAAAATCCTCTGTAGAAGCAGGAACCTGGAAGCCCTTGAAACATTTCAAAAGTTCATGTTCCAAAGCGATGAGGCACGACATCACAACTCAAAACCAAAACTTCCACCATGACCAAAATACTTGTCCATGCCCAGCTACAAAGCTCCATGCAGCCTGTCTGATGCCACCCCGTGCCCAAGAGCTTCATTTCTAAACTCTTTGTGTCGCTCTAGATTGCTTTTCCACTGCGTCACCTTTACACACTTCACCCCTTTTAAGTGCTGCTGCACTCTTATTTTGCAGGCTATACAAGTCCATGACCACAAAACAAAATGTTTCTATCACCCTCCTACTTATTCAGATTCTTTGAGAACTCAAGCATCCTCCAAGTTTCTTGGAAAATGTTCTTAGAAGCAGCACAGGATCTTCTGCCGAGAATCCAGTATTTAATCAGTTTGGCCACTTTCTGCTTCCGGCATCTACTGCTGGTGTATTTAGTGACCTCTGTGAGAAGAGGTCACTTTGCCACTCCATGACCACTGCTGCAGGCTCTGAAGTCGCTTTGGCTGGCCCTGGAGATGATTCCAATCACCACGCTGTGTTTGATGCCCTCCACTGGCTCTGCCACCGAGACGACCTACACTACTGTCCCAGCACCACAGACACCCTGGTTACAGCCACTGACTCAACAGCCATTGTGGCCGGGACAGCTGCCAGTGACAGAAGCCATGCAACCCCCCTCTGAGGTACGTCTTGATTTCATCACTGCTCTGGTGACAGGATCCATGACACGTTTCTTCACAAGCTTGACCAATCTTTCCAACTATCTGACAGCACCAAGGCAAAGCTCCTCATGGTGCGTGGATATATGGCAGCCACACTAACCTGGTTGCTCAAGCGGAAGTTCTAAGGCACACCCCTGGGGACACTTTCCCTCGCCTCCACAACGAAGGCATCATTAAGGTTGCTGGCTCGACTTCTAATCATAACCAGACTCCAACTGCTCCCCTCCATTTATCTCCCTACTGCCCCCACTCAAGTCAAGATCATCTGTAGTCTCGACTTTGTAAAAACCTTCAAATTGGTCTCCCTGCTTCCTTGCTTTTCTGCAATCCATTCTGGCATGTCAGCTAGAGAACGTCACAAATGTAGCTCAGACCACCTCTCCCCTTGCTCAGAACCCTCCGGTGCGTACGCTGGCTTAAAAGGAGGGTGTGATGTGCTCTGCGGACCTCTCCAGCCTGGCCTCACACCATCCTTGACTTCACTGATGTGTCTTCAGCCCCTTTGGCTTCTGCACAGATACACCTGGAACATCTCTGCTCAACAACAATCTTGCCCGGGGCGGGAATCCAGCAATAAGACTGGCAGGCATGTGCAGGCCCTTTCTTTATCTGTTAGCTCCCCGCCCCCAGCTCGTCTTCCTTCCATTTGCTCCTAGGTGCACCTCTCAGTTCTTCCAGTGGTTGAAGAGGAGTGAAAAAAGGAGGGAAATCTCCCAAGACTGGAATCGGTGTCACTGACTTTCGTTTCCGCAAACCCTCAGGGCATGTTAAGTTTTCTTCTTTCTCCAGAGACAGGCCATGGATTCTTCACACCCACAACCACAATACTCGGCAGACGTTTCCCCCGCATATTCCTGGTGTGACTTCATTCCACCTCCACATGCTGAAGAGGCCTGTTCTGGACCCGGCCTTAGAGACTCCACGCAGATCCCTTCTGCAGGGATGTCCTGGTCCCCCGGAGGTCTCTGGACCCTCCTCCGCTAGGGAGATCGGGCTCTGGGTGGCCGCTTTGGTCTCCAGCAATTCATAGTTCTCTCTCTCACGCTCCTTCTCAGGTTAACCACGGTCCTTAATACCTTCTTTGTAAAACTTAGCACCTTACCTTGAAATGTGTGGGTATTTGAAACCTCTTACCACGGGCTCAAGTGAAACTAATTTTACATACTTTTGTATTCTTATCAAAATATGCGGATTCTATTAGTTTCACACAGACTTAGCGCATCACTCTTCATAGCATCAGTTTAATCACTTGAGGAAGTAGGGAATGTTCAGAATGAATCTGTATGGAGCCGCATGTCTGTAATCCAAAATATGTAGCCCAGTCTGTAAATAGTTACCCACATGACAAGTGTTAAGTTGATGAGGCTGCAGGAACGAATGCTGATCTGGTTCATTTGTCAATGAACATTAATCCACGAGTCCATGAAGAAGAATATAAGAACATAATTATTATAAACATTTCCAAGTTCTTGTTTTCAACGTTTATTATATACTGCAGTGGACCACAGACAGCAGCATTTGGATGAAAGTGAAAAGTGAACTGCTGCAGACACTGAACTACCACCTTCATAGGCCAGGATGTATTCGTCCACTTTCCATCCCTGGCAAAATACTAACTTATAAAACTCATAAGGAGGAAACATGCATTCAGGCTCGCGCCTTCAGAATCTCCAGCCTGTGGTCACTCGCACCCTTCCACGAGCCTCGGAGAAATGGACCTTTGTGGTGCTGATGCAGGGTGGGGCAGAGCCGATTCCTTCCCGGAAGTGGGGAAGCAGAGAGGAGACTGCGGGCCCAGGTCCCTGTTCACTCCAAGGCCAAGCCCAGTGATCCAAGGCCTGCCCCACTGCCTAAAGCAGGTGTCTGCATGCTCAGGCTGCCGAGGCCGCCCTGAGTGGACAAGAATCGTCTCCGGCTGCACATAAAATAGATAACATCATTAATGTATATAAATAACCAAACTTCCTTTTTAATATTTTAACGTATTATTTTGTGAAATAACACAAGAAGCCCATGTTTAATAAATAAGGACACTCACACATCTGTCTAACGACAACAGATGCCTGTCCACACCGGCACAAGCACAGGTAAGTGGTGTGGCAGCTCGGGCACGTGGTCAGTACAGCGCCATGCCCTCCCCTGCATGGTTCTACTACCACCTGTGTGGTACATGCTGGGGGACTGCGCGGCGAAGTCCTGGACAGTATCGCTGACATCCACACCATCGTGTTAAGGGTTTGCAATCTTTTGGGGCTACTTTACTAGCTGTCCAGAGGGGCACGTGACCTCTAAGACACACCTGTCATAAGGTTCCACCACTTAGCAGTGTGCCGTGAGCCGGGCTCCAAGCCTTTCAGGATGCTTACCCGAACAATGACACCCAAGCTGGCTTGCCGATGGCATTCGTTAAGACTGGCAGCGCGCTCTGTGCCCACCTGGAGGGGACCCAGGCTCCCGCCCGCTCACCCCAGAGGCCTCAGAGCCCTCCGGGAAACGTCTCCTTTTATCCCCCAACACTTCTGAGGTTTGGCCAGGGCAGCATTAGGATTTTAGTGCCAAAATTACCACCAGATTAGAGCCACACGGGTCTTATATTTGCTGATTTATAACGCCACATAGTGCAGTAAATGAGACTACTCCCTCTCCTCAAGCCAGCCAGTTGAAAACACTTAATTCTTTGCTTCTCCTGACACATCATTCTAGGATAAGACAGGCAGTGAAAACAAAAAATTAGAGGGGAAGAAAAGGCACTTGAGAGTGCCCTTGAAGTAAATTCTAAATATTCTTTCTTCCCCAAACCTGCCTAGACTTCCCAGTAGGGAAAAACATTAGAATTGCACATATAGTCAAAATCCTAACAAATCGATTCCACAAAGGTTATGTACCCTACACAAGAAAGAGAAAATCTAAAGGAAGCGATCTCTAACATTTAAAACAACCAGTAGAATTTACATTAATAGACTACCTTACCAGCTACATGATCTTGAACTCACTTTGTTTTCAAATGTGAAGTAAGGTAAAGACCGTTTACTACTTATGGCTGGCTTAAAATTTGAATGATTCAAGATAGATTTTGCAATGCACATGGATTTGATAGGCCAGACTATTTTTTTCTTTTTGTGGTGGATTTTTTTAACCTACTTTGAAGCAGGGTTTAACTCATCCTTCTAATCCAGAGACCTAGGTAAACAAGTATTATTGAGAATAGTGACACAAAAGAGTTTCTAGAACCTCATTCACAACTCCCGTAGTTGTTCTAAAGCTCAGCCATGCTCTTCCTAGAGACATCTGGGGATTAGACCCCAGGGCCTGTAAGATCCTGTACTTGGGGCCATCTAGCATCTCGGGAAGAGGACCCAGCAGGCGGTGGCGAGCTTAGCAATGCTTGCTTCTAGCAACAGAAATGACAAGTCTGATTGTGTAATTACCTTACTATAAAACACTGATAGCACTCCTCATGAATAAAATAAAAAACGTTTGTTTTCTGAGTCTGATACCTTTTTAAGAGGGAAAAGGAAAAATAAATGCTTGGAACTAATTTGCTGAGTAACTTTTAGCTGTCTAGGAGAAGTAGCCCCGGAGGCCAAGCCGTCACCTGCCACGTGCAGAATTTGGCTGCAAATGACTGAGTTTACACACCCAGTTCTGCTGCAGAGCGTGTCCTGTCTGCGCACTGTGGAGCTCCAAGGAGACTGCCACGAGGCACTGATTAGGAGGCTGTTCCTAGAGGACAGCTGGGCTGTGCGGTGCTGTTAATGAGCATTTCATAAGAAGGGACCGGAGTGCAGGCAACACTGACCGCAAGCCCCAGTGAGTTGCCAAACAATCGGCCCCATGGCTGACTTCACCCTGTTTGCCTTGCTTGACAGAAAGCCAGAGGAAGGCCAGGCAACAACCATAAATTGAAATAAACTTTTAAAGCCTTCTCCATTGATCACTACATAAAAAGACACAGAGCAATTGTATAATCACCTCACACACAGGTAACTAAACATATTACCCTTTCCAAATCCACCGATGTAAAACACAGGGCTTTTCCTCCCCAGCTAATGGCCGAAAGCAGCTTTCTATTGCTTTCTTGCAAATTTAATACGCAACAAATAAATGGCAGTCCTGGAAGCAGTCCCTTTGGTCAGACAGCAACACAGAGCTGACGTAAGCTGCTCATGGTAAAATAACTACCACAAGTGAAGCAGAATTAAGCCTTGGATGGACTTCTGTCTCTTACTTGTGTACTACATTTTCTCTGGGAAGGCCAAAAAAATAGAATTTCTCCTAAATTGCTTGTCCTCATTTGTTGCATCAAAATATATAAACTGGACCCACAAGGGAGGATGAGTTGGAACAATGACACATAGAGTATTTGTGGATTCACAAGACACCCAACGGCATCTGACCTACACAGAAACTGCCGCATGGCAGCATGGCAGAAGGAGACAAAAGCAATCATTCCTCCTAAATAAGAAAGTAAATAGTTGCCAGGCACAAGTAATGCCTTTCCAAGCACTGAACTGAGTGTGACAACTTTGGCCAATGTAAAGTTGAAGCCATCACTTATGTTCTGGAATTTTACCCTTGACTTCATAGTACATGACTAGAACTTCTAGAATCACAGAAATGTATTATTGTTCCTTTCTTCATTGAAGCAATGTAAGAGAAGGGGGCAAAGACATTTCCAGATGTTTACACTTTCCCACATTACTGTCAGCAGGAATACAAGCATGTACAGGAATTCCATGAGTGTTTATGGTTTCTTCTGTTTCAGATTCTCCATCTTTTCAATAACTGTGTGTTTCTCAACAGTTGCTAATAGAATGGCTGGGTGCAGGATTTTGATCCTTCCAACTTAGCATATTTTAAATGAATAGCAATTCATTTGATTCCTAAAATATATGGCCATTTGCTAAAGAACTTGGTATATTTGCATAAAAGTCATAAAAGTTGGAACTATTAATGATCTGATACTTCCACAGTAGACCAAGCCTTCAAAGACTGTCCCCCTCCTACCCCTGGAAAGTCATCTAAGGTGGATTCAACTTGATTTTTATAGATGTCAGATACACATTCAACAGATATTCCCATGCCCATGAGCACAAGCGGTTTGTGGTCAGCAATGGGGCTGGAGTGTGGGGCTAAGACTGGGTGACGGGCTGCAGAGACAAATCTGCAAGCTGAAATAAGCTTCGCTGCTCAAAGTGCGGCTTCAGATCAGTGGCTTCCACAGCCCCTGGAAATGTGTAAGAAATGCAGAAACTCATGCTTCCCCGTTCTACAGAATCCAGATCTGCAGTCCAATCCAGTGAGCACTGCAGGAGATACCAGAAGCTTGGAACCCTGCAGGGGCATCATGGACAAGTCCTCTCCCTCCTGCAAATCAAACCCCATTTTACCCATTTTACAGGAGAAGAAAGCAAGACTCCAAAAAGCTAAATAAGTCTTTCAAAATCTGACTGAACTAGGTCACATCCAAAGCTTGTGTTTCTCGTCAGTCCACTGCACTAAAAGAAGAAAACCAAAACAGGTCCCTGGTCACCTCGGGTTTCTTCTGGTCATCTGAAAAGGGTGGTTACACCATACACCATCCCTGTAACCCAATGAAAAGCCTTTGAAAGTTTCAAAACTTGGCTGGGGATTTAGCGCAGTGGTTAGAGTGTTTGCCTTGCAAGCACGAGGCCCTGAGTTCGATCCCCAGCACCAAAAAAAAAAAAAAAGTTTCAAAACTTGGTCTCCAGTACTTCATGTCCCCTGAGGTTCAAATGCGATCTAAAAGCTTTTTGAAATCATGTGTATATACACATGAAAAGTGGTCACATTTTTAATACTATACAAAGTCATGAAATTCAGAGCCCATTGTTACGGTTTGTGTCTAGATGTCCCCCCAAAGCCTCGTGCAGTCATGAGGGGTGGCTGGATCTAGAGTGTGTGATGCTGGGATTGAGGGCATGTGATTACTCAATCGATCCACTGATTGGTTTGGCACCGCCCTGATCCTGGCAGCCTGGATTAGATATAAAGGACAGAAAGAGGCTTGCAGGTCCCTTTTTGCTTCCCTTTTTGCTTGCCTTGCTGCCTTCGGCCTGTCTGCCATGCCATTCTGCCTTGGATCCTGCCGACTGTGGACTGAGACCTCTACGAACTGCGGCCTAAACAAACCTTTCCTCCCTTAACTTCGGGTGTCGGCTATTTTGTCTCGGCAATGAGAGAAAAGTAACCAAGACACCCATTAACCACCACCCACGCCCTGTCTACAGCTCTGCTTCTTCCTGCGTCCTCCTGGAAGCCAAAGAGCAGGTTCTCAGCCAGTCGTTTTTTGGTTTTTTTTTGTGGTGCCGGGGATCGAACTCAGGGCCTTGTGCTAGCCAGTCGTTATTGAATAATTCTGATCATGATCACCACTGTTAACACAGAAAGCTGAACACAGAGACTTACCAGCAAGATTTGGTTTTATGTTTGCCATGAATTTTTCTTAAACCAAGATGTTAATCCCTCGTTGTGGAAATATCAAAGGACTTTGTTATTTCTTCATATCACACATAACTGTAATAAGCATAGGAAAACTGAAAGCTCATCAGAAAGATGAATACCAAATTCAAGAAAGAGCTGGCAGCCAAATTTAACCATATTTGGGGAGCGATACACAATTAAAATTCTCCTCCAAGGAGAAATTACATACAGTTTGTGAACTGTTCCAGGAAGCTGCTGCTGTGGCTTCCCCAATTACATATGAAGGATCAATCACTCCACAAGCTGGAAATGCTGCCAATTTTACACTAATCAAATGGCGCAGACATAGGTTTGGATACGCTCAGACATTT
The DNA here is from genome assembly GCA_004026905.1 of Hystrix cristata. Taxonomy (NCBI): domain Eukaryota; kingdom Metazoa; phylum Chordata; class Mammalia; order Rodentia; family Hystricidae; genus Hystrix; species Hystrix cristata. Next base: position 8,251 of record PVJO010002280.1, read on the forward strand.
TAGTTTGACTCCCTTATCCTTGTCAAAAAGTGAATATTTTACCTTCCCAAATTACAACAAATAAATGCATTCACAATACCTACATACACTGTCTCAACTATTATTTGCACACTGTTACATCTTCTGTCCTACAACCCAGAAGGACAAAGTCAAATTGCAAGAGAACAAGCTGATGCTATGAACATGAGAACATCATTTCCACCAACTTTACTTTCCCAATGCATGAAATTCTGACTCTCTAAATGTCCACTGTGTGTCACTTACTGTGTCACAATCAAGAAGAAAATTCAATTATGCTTTATATATTTTAGTAAGTTAATATAGCGAATGTCAGTTTTTTATTTCCATCAACATTAAAAAGATTCTAAGTGTGAGCAACAATTAATCAAAAAATGCAGTGAACCCTGAACCTTTTTTCCTAAAAATTTTAGTAAGCTTTTACAAAAAAAACTATCAATAGCACAAAAAGAAGAAAATTAAATGAAATGGCTGGCTCAGTAATTTTGTGAGAATTTTACCATACTCTCCTAGTAAAGGATTTTAACTAAATCACCTAAATCTATTTAAAAACTTAGCTTTTAGTGCTCAGCATCAGAATAGTCTGACTGTCCGATGTCAGTCTGCATGTTTTGAAATAGTCACTTCCCTCCTATGCTGACACACACACAGTATTAAGAAGCGATAGCCGAGGTGCATCTGGGTGGAGTCACACACGTTAACACACAGTCTCATGCAACTAGCTGACACAGCTGATTAGGAGAGGGTGCCTCATAAAATCCTCCGTTCCCAAACTCATTTATTCAACTTGTTTCACCTACCCCAGTTTAACTAGTTTACTGTAAATCTGTGGTCAGCTTTCAAAAGTGAGGTAAGAAAAACACGTTCTTTTTACTAATTAAAATGAAACACACTGGGCCCTTAACATCCATTTCAGATAATTCCTGGAATTTTTCACAAGCTCTCCGATGTTCAAATATGATTACAGGGGTTGGGGTTTCAGCTCAAGTAGAAGAGTGCCTGCCTAGAGAGCTCAAGGCCCTGAGTTCGATCCCCTGCACTCCGACTTTTGGGGGCCCCTGAGTTCGGTCCCCAGCACCCCCCATCCAACTGCAGAGACTCAAGACTCTGCGGAGAGCAGTGTTGGTGCGAGAGGCAAGAGTGCAGGGCAGGGACGGCTCGGCATTGTGCTGCCTTCCCTGACCACCTCCGCCCTGTGACAGAGGACGTGGCCCGAGCTCACGCCCCAGCAGAAGCATGAATGACAGTCTCTCGTGATTTTCATTTTAAGATTGAAGAAATGAAAACAAGATTTTCAAGTGTAAAAGAAACATCAAAGGTATAAGACAAACAGGATGTTCCCTAAAGGGCATACAGTGGTATAATGTCAGTGACCAGCTGCCATCTCCAAAGTCACCGGGTGATCATTAAAACGACATCAGCAAATCTAGACTAGAGACTAGAGCTAGACTAGAGCTTTTGATGTAAGGCCTTAAAAAAAGCCAAACCTGCAGCTGTACGTAGTTTACAAGAGCCGCTAGAAGGGTAAACAGCTGAGTTTATTTCAGCTGGGGAGGAAAAAGCAATTATCACCTGAAAGGGTTTTTTTTTTTTTTTTTAGGGAAAAGCAATTAAATATTCTCAATTAAGAGGAGATTAATCTGATACTTGAATATATATACATATATATAACAACATAAATGCTGAGATACATATAAAGTTTTTGTTATTAGCATTCATTTTCATGACTTATAACTATCATAAACTAAAGGTTTTGAAAATCTAATTCTGGTAATGTAGGGAGATGGAACTAATGCTCTACCTGAGGACAGGTAAAAGTACTAGACAAAACAGTCTTAAAAATATGCTTGATGACCTGAAAGACAATAAACAGTTTGTAAAACTCAAAATAGGGAAGTATGGAGACCCAGAAAGATGAGTTCACCTTGTGACTCCGACTTTCCCAAGGCCACTGACAACTGCAGGGAACAGCTGAGAGCAGGAGGGATGGTGCGGAGCTTGGAGGAGCTCTCGGGGCAGAGGAGGCAGGGCCTAGCCGGCTCCCCCAGGAGAGGGGCCTCGGGAGCGCTTCTGTCTGTGTGCAGCCGCGATGCTCAGGGGCTACACCTGGGAATCAAGGTAACCTGGAAATACAAATGGACCCCACAAAATGACAGTACAAATTTGAATCTTACCAGCTCTGAAATTGTATAAAGTTCATCTTTAAAGTGTTTCGAGTTTCCAGATTGCTAGATCTCTCGGCAGAAACAAATCCGAATCTTCTGCATGGCAAGATGACGTCTCTCTAAGGGCTGAGTTGCTTCTTCACCCAGAAGAAGCAAACAATGCCAGGCTCCAAAGCAGTGTTATGGGACTGGAAATTGGTGGAAATAAGAGACAGGAAAAGCATCACTTTAGGTCTGTAGATTAAAAGCTTCTCCTCCAGACTTTAAAATGAGTGCCCTTGTTCTATATAAACATTGAAAACAAAACAGAATTTCAGAAAAGAAAGGAAACTATAAAACACAACCAAGGAAATCTAGAAAAAAAATAATACAATAAAATAGTCAACATTAAGCACTGCGAGATCCATGTGCCAGCAGAGTAGACACAGCTGAAGAAAGAATCAGTGAACCAAAATATTAGCCAAGGTAGTATGTACAAAATGAAGCACCAGGAAGCAACAGGCACAAAGGAGGGCTGAGACAATGAGAAGATCTACTCTCCAAGCAACTGCGGTTCAGGGAGAATGCGTGAAGCAGGGCTGAGTGATACTTGGAGAGATATTATCAGAGAAGTTTCCGCCCCCGGGGAAAGATTTTAAGACATGGAATTAAGCCAGAGGTAGATTTTAAAAATCTCTAAACATCTGGAAATTAAAAATATCCATGTCAAATATACAATCACAACAAAATTAGGAAATATTTAAAAGGAACAACTATGAAAATATGGCATAAAACATAGTTCAGTTGCATCGATACTTAGTACTTTATATAAAATGCTTAACATTATATGCATAAACAAAGTAAGTGATGACAATCAAGGATTTTAGGTAATTTAAAATAGAAATTTAAACAGTAGAAAGAAGAAAACATTAAAGAAAAGAAAAAATATATTAAGACAGAAAAATGAGTAAAATTAATAAACCTTTAGCGAAACTGTTGAGGAAAACAGAATTTCCAACTAAATATTAGTAAAATTTAAAAGGTGCGTCCATTTTCCTACAAATGACCCATGTTTATCCTTCTTTAGGGCACAGCAGTACTCCACAGTGTGTAAACGCCACATTGTCTTTATCTGTTCATCTGCTGACAGACATACAGGCTGCTTCCAAGAGTTAGCTATTTTGAATCGTGCTGCTATAAACCTGGATAGACATACATCACTGTGGTATGGTCTCTTTAACTCTTTTGGGAAAATACCTAGAAGAGGAATAGCTGGTTTTTAATCTGTATATATGATAATTAACTTTATAAGGTCCTATAAGATAAATAAATGAATCTAATGTGGCAAAATAAAAGGGGGTGGAGGGAAAGAAAATAAAGAATTAAAATGTGTCATGTACATGGGCCCTGCAATGAATTCCCTACAATGAATGTAATTATTATGTGCTGCGAACAAATACTAATCAATTATTTTTTAAATTTTTAAAAATAAAACTTAAAAGGCAGTGTCATTACGGATTCTAAAGCACTAAAGTGAAAAGATATCATGAAATTCACATGCCAATAGGTGATTTATTAAAACATACAGATGAGTGGGCAGAAGTCTTAAAATGTAATTTATCCCAACATTAAAACTAGAAAATCTGAGTAGTGCTGCGACAGTAAGAAAAACTGAGTCTGCCACCCGCGCATTTTCTACGGGAAAAGTGCCACTCTGAGTGACAGCACTAGGAACTGAGCCACGTATTGAAGGGGCGGCGACGCCAGTGCCACACGAGACACCTGGACTAGGAGCCGGAGCAGGACGCCACCAAACTCGAGTTCGAGACAAGGGTCGCTGATACACCGCAGCACAACGTTAACAGAAGAGAATGGCCATGAGTGAAACACGGTCGCCCTGCTGTCTGCAGGGTGCTATGAAAGTCCTTGGACGCCAAGGCCCTCGTACCACACCATGCAGCATCGCGCCCAACCCCCACGCATCTTCCCGGATCCTCACATCATCCGGGCACCTAACACAATGTGAATAGCTGTCATTCTATATTTTAGGGAACAATGACAAGAAAAACACTCTGTGTTCATTTTAAGTGTAAAATATTATTTTCTGATATTTTTGATCTGCATGTGTTTGACTCCTCAGATACAGAGCCCATGGCTGTGGAGGGCTGGCCATACAAACAAAACAAGGGCATTATTATTTAAATTTTGAAAACATACCAGGAACTCAGTTTTTAGCGTTCCAAAGTCAGTGCATTCCGTGCCATTAACAGAGTAAATGGTCAAATTAATATGGCCATATGAAGGGTGCCCAACAGCTTTTGATAGAATTCAATATCTGTTTATAAAAACGGCACACATTATGGGTAGGAATGCCTTGGGGGCATTTTTAAGAAAATCATACTTAACATGAAATATTGAGATAGATCAATTAAAAAATAAGGTTATATGCTATCATCACTTAATTTTACATCACATTAGAATTCCAACTAGTACTGAATGGTAAGAAGAAGAAACGTTATAGTTATAAAACTGTCATTACTCACACACAATCTAAGTATGTGTAGATAAATTATCAAAACTGGTAAGACTAGCAAAATTAATTGCATTTTGATATTTCAGTGTTAATAGAAATAAACTATTAAAGATAACATTTTCAATAGCATCAAATGTATGAAATGCCTAGGCAATAAGTATAACAACTGGTGTACTTCTATACACCAGGTGTGTAAGACTTCTATACTGAAAAGCTAAAAACATTACTGGGAGAAATGAACGAAAACCTAAACTAGCGAACAGATTGGAACGTGACTGCTCCCCTAAACTGAACAACAGATCAGTGGAATCAAAACCTCAGCCTATTTCTTTTCTTCTTTTGGCGGCAGGGGGTGGGTGAGGGGGTTTGCTGGGGATCGAACTCAGGGCCTTGTGCTTGCCAGGCAAGCACTCTGCCACTTGAGCTAAATCCCCAACCCTGCTTTTTTATATGTTGACTTTGGTAACTTAAATTTAAATTTTAAATGTCAACATTAGGTAATAGATGAATGGATATGATCAAAATATTTTCTACACATTGAAACTCAATATTTTGTAAATTTAATAGACATTAATAATAAAAGAAAAAATAGGCAATGTTGGGGAAATCGAACCACTCCTCAAGAAGAACAATATAGGGACAGCTTTACACACTGAATATGGAGATATACCCTAAGTTTTAGGTAACGTAGATAGTGATACTGATCAGCAGTAGACATTCACACTGTTGGTATGGAAAAAGCAGCTCATGTGTTTACAGTTGAGATGTAACAGTGTGCTCTACACACAGTGAGGTAGCTAAGGGCAGTGGGGGATCAATTACACATACATACCCCCAAAAGTGACAAAAATCGATGATGGCTACACGATGAATAGAAACTGAAATACTAAAACAATAAAATGTATAAATATAATATAGAGGAATATACTCATGATCTCACGGTAGAGAAAGACACAAAATCACCAATCATAAAGAAAAAATTTAATGAATTTGAACATCTATTCAGCAAGACATGTTAAGTACATGAAAAGACAAGTCATTCGTTACAACAAATTAAGAAACATAGTTTTCATATCTAGAAAAATAAAGAATTCATCAATCAATAAGAATAAGACATTCAAGAGAAAGTGGGTGAGAGATTTTCATGGCACCTTATGAAACCAAAGGTCTAATAGGCTTGTAAAATGCTGCTCAATTCAAATGAAAATAGAGATGTGTAAATGAAATCCTCAGTGAGACTACAGATCTACCACAGTGGCTGAAATTATAGCATCAACCACACCACGCGTGTCCAAGCACAGGGACAGAGTGATGTGGGTATACTGAGACTCTGCAGTCGGAGTACAAATTGGGTAACTCCTACGTCCAGGGCTTTGGTTTTGTAGTGTTTTGGACGGTTAACACCATCATGTTAAGAGAATAAATTAGATACGCAAGCTTAAACATCACACGATTTCTTTTACATGAGAAACCCAAAGTACAGCATAAATAAAGAGCAAAATAAAAGATAGATAAAAAGAAACAAGGAGATCAATCTTTTGCAGAAGGGAAGGGGGACCAAGATATGGAGGAAGGACAGGAAGGGATGAAAAAGGAACTGAGATGTGTCATGTCCGTGCACCAACTCTCCGTGACGAATGTGACCATTATATACTGCAAACACAGACTAATAAAAATAATTAAAAAAAGAAAGAGACTACTGCCAAACCCAAGGAGAGGTGCTACTGTAAGGGGAAGCAGTCAGCAATGCGGAGGGGCTCTGAGGGAGCCATGCAAGGCTCTGTGTGTTTTATTCCCCGTGTGGTGTTCACATGAGTGTGTTCTGCGTCCCAGAGCGTTGAGCTGTGTGCATCCGCGCATGCTCCACACATTTAAAAACCCCAAAACCACGTTAGCGTGAAATGATTTTCTGCTTCCGAAGTCGTGAGGGTAAACTCCCCAACAGGACTTTTTCTGTTTTCACCATCTCGGTATTTGTTGGACGTCGAAGAATATTTGTTATAATAAATACTGTTGAATAAGCGAATGCGTCAAAGAGTGAATTAACACAGTATCTGTGTTTTAGCAGATATAGCCAGATCTTCCAGGTTTGCCACACCTAGTGAGTTTAAACTCTGTACTTCATCATCATTTATAAAAAGAGGCCGGTATCTTCACTACTGGATTTTTTTCGCAGTTTTGTTTTTTTGTTTGTACATATGTGTCGTATTTACTGATCACATCACAGGGAATTTATACCTGTACATAATATATTTCAAGTCTTTTTTCTCATGCCCCTCTCCTCCCTTCAGCCCTTCTTGCCCTCCCCATTTACAAGCTTTGTTTCCATTTTTTCCTTCCATTCTCTTTTTTCCTTACCCCCTCTTCCTTTCTCCCTCCCCACTCCATTGTTTCCCTTCCTATTTGAACATGTTCCTCCTACTTTCCAGTATCTATTCCCCATTCTGCCGCTTATCTACCCTTTCCATTTCCCACACCAGAGAAACAATTCGATGTTTACACTTGCGTGTCCGATTTATCTTGCCTCAGATTAAGTGCTCTGCGGTTTCAATCAGACTGTCGAGGGCTTGGATGAGACATTTAAATCTTACATGATAGCTTTCTGGAAGTAAAAATAATGCCTATTATTGACAGAGTGCACAAAGTAGCAGCCACATGAATAAAAATGACTGAAGGATGAAGGAAATCTTCCTTGTCTGATATTGTACTTTGTGATTAAGTAATACTCTAAAATGAATCGGACATTTTTCCTGCCTTGTAGGACAGCACGTGAAATAGAACTTGTTTTTAATGATTAAGGATGGCAATGTTTGGTTGTTCTGTTAGCTTTCTGTTACTTTAAAACAAACTCTAGACACCTTCAACATACAGTAGTACAAAGACGTCACCTCTCTTCACAGGCCAGAAGTGTGGGGCGGCGTGAGGACAGCCCGGGCCCCAGGGTGAAGTCAGAGTGCCAGGCAGGCTGAGGTCCTGCCCGAAAGCTTTGAGGTGAGGGAAATGCATTTTTAAGCTTGTTCTCCTCGCCGGAGGACTGAATTCCTTGTCTTCACAGGGGCTGCGCCCTGTTGGCTGTGTTCCGCCGAGGCTTCGGGCAGGCCCTGGGATGGCCCACGCGGACCCTTCTGTCTTCAGGTCAGCAGTGCAGGGTCTGACCCTCCCGTGCTTCAGTCCACGGTGTCGTCTTCTGCCCAGTCCAAGCAAGCCTTCTGCTTTTAAATGGCCCGTATAGTTAGCTCAGACCACTTGGCGACTCCCTTTGAGATCCACCAAGCAGGTGACATAATCCAATCCTGAGAATATAACCCCTCGTATCCCACTCCAGAAATTAAGCAAGACAGAAGCACCAGGGTGCAGGGGACCTTGGGGCCACTTTAGGCTCCTGCCTACCAAGAGTGAGCTCATCGGTGAGTGGGGCACATTTCTAAACAAGACACAAAAGACTGCATGACCGAGTAACTCAAGGACCCTAATAAACACTACTTTTAAAAAACAGACTCCCTGGAAAAAATAAATAAATAAATAAATAAATAAATAAATAACAATCTACTTTCTTGTGTTTTTGATGGCTGTACTATGTGGTTTTGAACTGTTAGGTCACAAACTGTTAATGAGTCATAAAAATCAATATAATGGCTTTCAACAACTTATTTTGCATTCAAATAATAAAAGTGAAGAAAATAGACATATTTCAAAGTAATTGAGTGTGATGGAGTTCATTTGAAATCTTGAAATCAATTTTTAAAAAGTCTCAGATGGGAAGAAACCCTCCATAATGACTCTTTTTAGTATTATGTATATGTACGTATCAAGGAGATACACACTGTGGTCAGGAAATTTGAACAGAAACTACACTAGATTATGGGAACTACATTGTTAACTGTGCAATCGCCAGAGCTGTTACTCTGGTCAGTAAGCGCCCTCCTTGGTGTCAAGTCTAACGTTCCTTTGCACTGTGTGAGGAAGTATAGCCAAGTATTCTAAAATTCTGTGGTTTTGTAACATGAATTTCTCCACGAAGCAAAGTGCACTCACTTAATTATTACATAACGTCCATATTTTTCAGTTTTTTTTCCTTTTGCGTCAGTTAAGACAGCCTTCAAGGCCTGCCTGTATCCGCATCTCTTTAAATATGTTGAATTTAACTGGTCTTTAATCTAATGAGCGCTCTTTATTTCTTCAGTCAGTAGCGTGTTTCTACACCATTTCTGCACTGTCTGAAAGACACTCATTATTAGTAACAGTTCCTGGGAGACAGTTGTTCCCGCTGGGCTCGTCTGCCCTTGGGAATCTGAGCGGCAGCCTAATTCCCCACACGACCACATTCAAGGTGATCCACACAGTTACCGAGTGCTTTGCTGTACACCACACAGGACTTGGTGCTGGAGACTGAGAGGTGAACAAAACTAGGCTCTGTCCTCAAGGCATTTACACGTAGACAACCTTGAAATGGACTGCCGATGTTCTGTTTTTAATTGCTGTTCCTTATTGTTCAAATCGTTTGCTTTCCTATCGCATTTCCTGTGTCTCCGTGAATATGCTGTTTTCTAATTTATTCCCCTGGAGGGTAAATAGGGTTTTAAGCAAATGGACAAGATATTTTCATTTGTCAAGTTCTCCCCATTTGGCTTGCCTGGAGTCCTGCAGCACAGAGTACAATCTCCATAATTGGAAATTTTTGTAAAGAAACAGTGGGCAGGAGCCCCCTTTGAAAGAAAGATTTTGGTAAGAACAATGATTTCATACTCACAGCATGTGCTCATGTATTTTTAAGGAAAAAAATCACAACACTCCTCCCACATGCAAAGGGTCGCATGGTCGATACCTGGTGAAACAGTATGCTAAGACTGATTCAGTCAAAAACAAAAACGTGAGAATAATGTACTACACACAATAAATAGAAGCCCACCGAACAGCAGAGTCCCCACCATGACTCAACTCTAACGCAGGTATGTCTAATCCTAATTCATTCCACTCACTGAATCAGGACAGCAAGTTGGTATTTGGCTGCTTGGTGAGGCAAAGAAAACAAAGATTGCCAGGTTACTTTCCCTCCCCGCAGAGAAGCTTGACTCCAGTGTCAAGCACAGCCCCACTGAAATTTGGCCATTAAATGTGACACGCTGGCAGAGAGATGAAAGGCAGCAAGCAGTGTAGGTTGGCTGGGTCTCAAGAGAAAAACCAGCACGTCGAAGTCCTGTCAGAGGAAGAGCCAGGAGCCCAGAGGACAACGTGAACATCTTTTACACAAATCAGTACGCCCATTTCCCAACCTCTACTTATTTAGCTTGTCTTATATTTCACAAAAAAGAGCGTCACCACACCAACTTCTACTGGTTTAATCTTCTCACACTCTTTATACCACCCACCACACCAATATGACTGATGCCATAAATTTTTAAAATAAACAATGGTCCAAAGGGCAAAATCGGACATAATTACTAGTAAAAGAAATTAGAATTGATTTTTCAAAGCTGTTTTCATACATTGCTTTTTGAATACACAGGAAAATAATGTTACAAAAAGATTGGTGAAAGGGTCTACAGCAGACAGTTTGACAAAGGACCAACCAGTAGTAACAGTGCTCCATCACTGAGAGCAGACTCACAAAACACAGACCCACAGGGAACCCAGCTTCAGTCGGGATGAGGAGGCCTCACATGGGCGTCACATGGACGTGCAGAACAAATTCACTCCACTGAGTCACTGCCAGGGAGGAACTGGAAAGCGTGAGGCCAGGCCTTCTAACCCTGCAGAAGAATCTGAACAACTGCAGCCATTACAAACATTCTCAATGTTTATCAAAGTGAACAGATAAAACCTGTGTGTGAGCCCTTTGGGATGCCAAAGTCACTTGTCCTAGCAGAGGACAATTACATGACATGAGGAAAGGTCTGCCCTGTGCTAGTACTAACAAAGACATGACAACATTTTGGAAACGCTGCTACTTTTCATCACTAACTCTGGAGCATGACTCGGTTTCAGCTTACCTCTTTGGTTAACACTGACCAAGAAAATATGCGAAAGCATGCTGAGAGGGCCCGGTGGGTCATCAGGACCTGTGGTCAACTTGGATATTGGTCTCAATGCCCAGTAAGCCCCTGGTACAAAACCAGGCATTATAAATTAAAACTATTTAGAAAAGGCCATTATTTACATCCCCATCTGCATGCATAGCCTTAAGAGAGGGAAAGTATGATCAGCATCTTTTTCCAGGTAAATGTCGCTCAATTTTATCAGCATATTGAAGGGTGTGTTTGTGTTGCTTCAGGTTCCTTCATGGCCTGAAATGTCAACACATAGTCGATAGCTCATTTCTGGTTGATGGTTCATTTTTAGACCTCTTACTCCCGTTAGAACAGAGCTCACTTGGGCTCCGCCTCCATCATTCAGTCAACTGAGTGTCTTCCTGAGCACCCACTTAGCCTCACTCAGCCCAACCCGAGAGTCTCTCTGGGCGCTGAAGCGGTCTGGCTGGGACCGGCACTCCTCAGCGGAGGCCTCCTGTCAGCCTGCACAGAGCGGCCTTTCTTCGGCCCAGCGAAGAGCAATCCACATCATCTCAACGCAGTTGATATGCAGGGAACTTTGCCTCAGTCTAAGCGATGTTAGCCTTGTCTTTGAAGCCAAGTGGCTCCAGAGTCACTGCCTACACTTGCTCAGTTAGGCGTAACAGTGTTCCAGCTAATGACAGTCCCCCTGTGCAGCAATGGCCCTGTAAGATTATAATGGATCTAAAATATTCCTACCACACAGCCACATCCAAGCACAAGGCATCCCTCACCTGCCTGTCACGGTGCTGCCAGAAACAACCCTCCTGCCCAGCCGGCCCTATAAAAAGTGTAATGCGTACGATTAATTATGTGCAGCACGTGTTACTTAATGATGACAACAAACACTGTTACTTGCTTACGTATTTACTATACTTGCTTTTTATTATAATTTAAGAGTGTGCTCCCTCTACTTATAAAAAGACCATTTACTATAAAGCAGGATGGTGTGTTAGGCAAAAGCAGCAGCGCACATCTCCTGGTTCCTGTGTCTCTCAATGGTATCGAGCGGCTGCCTCAAGAGATTGATCTACATCATCCAGGTTTGTATGAGTAACTCAGTGACGTCCACACAATGACAACACAGCCCAAAAACACGTGTCTCACAGTGTATCCTTGTAAAGACGTGACTTGTGACCTCTAGTTCAGTTTGACTTTGACAGACGACCTGAATTTCGAGTCTTTATGGATGCGAGTCCTTCAACACCATTAAATTTGATCTATACTTAGGAATCTTGGAAACATTTCTTGAGGTCATGTTATTTCATACTGCTTTGCCAAATGAAGCACATTTTCTAATTTCTTTGTAAAATCTCTCCTCACAGGATGGCTCCAAAGGAAGAAATTTCAAATGGTGCTTTTCACTGTACTCCAAGTGAAGATTGGTAGGATATGAAATATTAAAAGTTGTAGTAGTCACAAAGAAAGTGCAACTAATGAAGACAAATGTCTCTTCACCAAAGCTCACCAAACACTTGGGAGCACAGTCCTTCCCTGCAAACCACTTTCCATAGCACAAAGCAGAATTATGCATATATGCTGTGCAGAAATCTAGGTCCACATGTGAATGTAACATGTGTGGAAGGACGGAGGGGGGAATAGTATAGAAACGCATGGGAGAGAGAGTCAGAGTCCAGACAGAAGAGCGTCTGGGGGAAGGAGAAAAAAAATGTGGACATAAAAATAAGTACTAAAATGTGAAGTTATTTTCAGGCAGAACCTGTAGGTGTGGGGTAGTCAGGACCCTGTATGATGCAGGATGTGCAGGTGGGGGGCACTCAGCACCAACTCCCAGAAGGTTAGAAGCAGAGGATCTCAAAACATGGAACCAGAGAAGAGGTTCAGCACTAAGGACGTATCTAGGGGCGAAATCCCTCCGTTTACAACCAGTTCATGATGCACCCTCACTCAAGAGACCGCTAATGTCGTGCACATGAAAGGGGTGAAGTGGGAGTTCTCCTTCTCCTGACAATGTTTTTGAGCTGCTATTTTAATGTCATGGTTTAGCAGATTAGGTTTTTATGTAATCTTAGCAGATTACTAAGAGAATTTGATGAGGTCTTCAGAAAATTAAATAAGAAAGGGAGGTTGATGAAAGTGTCTCATTTACTACCCCCAAGACTGAGATAGAAGACAGAGACTATTGTGAGAGCTGCGGCAAGCCTGTAAACTAAACCCAAGAGGAAGGCGGAGTTTGCCGCGCTCTTACAGGAAACACAGACACTTTCCTGTGCTTGGGCAGAGCGCTGAAGAATTTCCCCTGCTGGGGCTAGCTCCCAAAGAAAGGTTGGAACTGAGCCAAAAATGAGTTTGCTGTTCTCAAATATCTCCGATGAAATAAGCCGCCCTCCCCTGGCAGGAGTAGGGTGGGAGGGGAGAAACCGGCCTGCTACACTAAGCGAGTACTCCTGACGGAGACGGCCCTCGGGCGGGATGGGGCAGAGAAATCAGCACAGACAAGCCACGCTCCTGTCTGTCTCCAAGATCCATTTGGAAAGAACTGCCACTCACTTCATGGTGACCAACACTCCCACATATCACAAATAATGTTGTAATAGGGTTTTGATAAGGCTCTTTATCCAACTATTTAGTCCAGTAAATGAACAAAAAGATTGCATATGGAAAGAAACTAGGAGTTGTATAGCAGATAAAAAGAACTTTAAGAAACCACACCTTCTTTGGAAAATTAAATATCAGTTTCTTAATTTCCACTAATTCTCCCTAAAACCGTGAATTTTAGAATTTTGTTCAAAGATATCACCACTTTACTGGGTCTTAGCACTAACCAATGTCTATCTGACCTGGTAGGAAAAACCCTGATTATCCACCAACAGCTATTTCCCTAATGAATCTATCAAGATGTGATCTTTAAGAAAGTAGGAGTCAACTTCAAGCGGAAGCCCGCTGATTAGTTACCAGTCCTTTATGCAAGCCTTGACTCTGTTGCTGCCTTGCACTAGGGTTTTGGATGTGTCTTTCATCTCTAAAACTTCAGGGCTAAATAACATGACCTCTGAGAACACGTTCAGATCCTTAGTTTCAGACACTTACTTGTAATCACTTCCAACATTATTAAATAGTCCCAATTACTTATGAACCAAGTTAAAACCACCTTGAAATATCTTCATATTTGATTATCATTTTTTGGAGAGGTATAGTTTAATTTTATAAGAGAATATCTATAAACTGCATATTTGTAATTATTAGTGCATGTTTGCAATTCTAGCAGTTCACAATCATCTTGGGGAGTAGTTGCATGTACAAATTATAGCTTTTTTCCTAATTTCCTTCCCCTTTCCTCCCCTGACTCCCTCCTCCTCTGATTCCCATATCATTTTTTGCATACGTGTTGGGATTATTTGTGTTGCCTCGTGTTACGGCATATGTTTACATCAACTGGAGTATTAGGATCCTGTACGTGGTACAGCTGTCACTTCTCCTTCCCCTCCTTACCCCTCATCCTTGTTTCCTTGGACTGTTTCCCTATTGGATGGGATCTGATCCCTTGCCCATTTCTATCTACCCTTTATCATTGTCTTTGCTTGTATTTCCCCTCCCTCAAATGAGTAATACCGTATAGTATTTTAGTTTGTGTGTCTGATTTCACTCAGTATTATGTTTTCCAGGTGCATCCATTTTCCTACAAATGCCTCAAATTTGTCATTCTTTATAGACGGGTAGTATTCCATTATATAGAGACATGACATTTTGTTTGTCCAGTCATCTGTTGATGGGTATACAGGCTGCTTCTAGGATTTAGCTATTACAAATTGTGCTACTATAAACATTGGTACACAAGTATCACTGTAGTATGATGATGTAAGCTCTTTGGGGAAGATGTCCAGCAGAGGAATAGCTGGATCGTATGGAATTTCTAATTTCAGTTCTTCAAGAAATCTCCATACCGATTTCCATAATGGTTGGACTAGTTTGCATTCCCGCCAACAATGCAGAAGGATTCCTTTTTCACCACAGCCACATCAGCATTTGTTGTTTGATTTCCTAACGATCACCATTCTTTCTGGAATAAGATGGACTATTAGCATTGTTTTAATTTGCATTTCTCTTTTTCTCAATATTTCCCCAGACTCATACTAGACTCCGTAGTGAATAGGTACTACACATTCTTACAAAATATGTGTGCTATATCCTTTATTACAATAGTGATACAGACTATCAATTTTTTGGCTAAACATCTCTTAATAGTTTTTTCCAATGCCATGTACTTACTTACACTTATTTTAACACATACTTATGAAAAACTGTAATCTTCCTTAACAATGGTCATATTTACACAGCAGGGGACGTCAGCACTGAAAACGAGCCCCAAATAAATGTGAGCTGTGGTCACGCCATCGTACAAGACCTTGCTTGAGTGAGTAGCCAGTAGAAATTTGTGGCCAACACAGAAGCTGATTGCTAAAACTCAATAAGCACTTAGAGAGAATTAGGTATTGAATAAATATGAACAAGAATACTAAATCGTCCTTGGTGCCTCCAAGGAGGTTCCACAATAGGATTTACCTTCTCTAAATGTTTGGATAGCATAAACTTTTTAAAATGAAAATAAAATGTAAAGCCAAATAAACAGCAAAGCAGGACTATGAGTAGGCAATTAGAAGCTTGGGGATCGCCATTAAGATTTTCCACAGATTTTATCAGCATTTTCATCGGCATTATTCAGAAAACAGACATGAACTTCTCCAGTAATACTATTCATATTGGAATCACTTTTTATCTATTTTTTAAAACAATTCACCTACTTTCAGATGTTCTCGTTGCAGGACTTCAAGGGCCTGACTCACAGAACATTTAGTTTTCTCAGCACCAAGATGGTCCTAAATAGGACTGATCGATAATTGTTACACTCACGCATCCTGGGAACTACAGGAACAAGATTAAATAGAATTATTCTGTTTGGATTACAAAATCATTTTAAATTTTATTTTTCTCACATCATAAGAACTTTAAGCAAGTGTCTAGATTTCACATCTACAAAAACAAGTGTTTGCGTTGAGACGGTATTTTACCCTCACTTGATACAAACTAAACGGAGGGTTTATGGCATTTCATTTGTTGAAAAGAAAAGAATCTTGTTAATTGACCTGGATCGTTATGCTGAGGAATTAAGCTGGGTCTTAATGCTGGCAGATAGAAGTCCTGCAATTCCACCTGTCCGCCTCTCCCTTGGCTTAGCTGCTCCTGCTCCTGGTTCCAGACGTCTCCACACAGGATGCTGGTGACTGTGGGAAGCACTGATCAGGTGCCTGCTACTGGGAGATCAATCGATCCCATCTGCAGTGGCGAGTGAGTCCATTCTAGGTCTCTCCTTCAACACTACACCCAGAGCCAACCCCGGTCAGAGAAGCCTACTAATGAGCGCTCAGCCCTTCTGAGGGATTGGAGACAGAGTGCCACTAAAGGAGTTTTAGTTGGTGCAACTTTGAAAAGAATACTGATGATCATGGACCACCCGGATGGCCCTTTCCATTTTAACACAAAAATTCTTTTTTCTCCACTCTTAATGTGCAGACTCTAGAGTAAGTAAAATGATATATATACAAAGAACAGATATCCTAATCAGCTAATTAGTACATTTTGGCAATTAATATTATATGTAATGGTGTAAATGTCTAAAAACGTAGTACTTTTTTCATAGTTTAACAAGCCCTTAATGAAGACCAGATAAGCTGGCAATCTCAGGCTGAAGCATCAGTTGAATTTAAATTAGGAAAAAGCAGAGTTAGCCTCTTAATAGCTTCAGCCAGTTCATAGGAAATGTTGCTGAAGTCATCTGAAAGTTATTATAATGAAATAAAACTGCATGAGTCAGCATGTCCGTCCTCTGTGGGAACAGAAACGACGCACTTGGCCCACCTCAACAAGGCAAAGATGCTAGACAGAGTCGGGGCACACTCACAGGGAGAACTAAGTGTTTCCAAAATCTGTACTCTTCATTTTAAGACATTATTCCAAATGTATGTTGATCGAGAACAGTTTTGTAGATCATATAGCACCAACATTGAAGTAAGCCATTCAACTCTTCTCTGGGTTAGTTTTCAACATGAAGATGTACCTTTCTATAGCTCAGTCTTAAATTCAACATCCCAGCTGATGTAATAAAATGGCATCCGTTTAATCAGTTAGTCTATTTGGGTAAATTGAACCTGACTTACACACTAAATGTAAGATGAATTCCCCATATCCACAGCCCGTGCTTCCTGTGTGCCAAGGCTGGGTTACACTGGGAGCATCAGTCTTCAGCTCACAGTGGCTGGCTGACAATAAGAGCTCCGTCACATTGTGCCCTCTTCTGGTCCAAGGCTCACGCCTTATGATTCTGTTCACTGTTATCTTCTGAACAACACTCAGACTGACAGCAACCTTCATCCAAGACACTGTGCTCCGCACAGGGAAGCATACTCCAGCTTCAGTTTCCAAACAGAAACAGCAAGCATCGCTCTCATTCACATCTTCTTAGCCAAACAGAACCAGCCATCTTGCCAAGCCTGAGGTCAATGGGATTCAAACACATTACAATGCTTCCACTTGGAGAGACATAGTAAGGAGTACAACAAGGAACGCAAAACAAAACAGAAGTTGAGCCACATCACAGTGTACCACAGTGTGCTCTCTGATTCACAAATACCTATGATCCTCTTTTCATATACAAAAGACAATCATTCCCATCCAATCACAAGGAAACAACCCAGAGCCCCGTCATCCTGCCAAGGCATGAGGCTCAACATGTGATGAGAGATATAACAGGAGGTCCTACATGCCTCCTCTCCATTCACATCTCCATTCAGAAACCGGAACTAGAAACCCCAGCAACCAACCCTGCCAACCCCTGATGCCCCAAAGTACCAAACTACCAGGAGGCAGGAAGAGGAGCAGAGCTGTCCACCATCCTTACCAATCTGAAACTCTGCCAGCACACACTGCAAACACCAACCTTAGTAAAAACTGAATGCTCATGTCTCCCCTAAAATTCCTAAGTTGAATCTTTAACTCCAGTGTGGCTGTATTTGAAAAGTCAGCCTCTGAGGAAGTAACTAAGTTTAAATGAAGCCAAGAGGCGGGGCATAATCTGATAGGATTGATGTCCTTTTAAGAGAAGCAGAGTGGGCTGGGATTTAGCTCAGTGGTTAGAGTGCTTGCCTTGCAAGCACAAGGCCCTGAGTTCGATCCCCAGCACCAAAAAAAAAAAAAAAAAAAAAAAAAAAAAAAAAAAAAAAAAAAAAAAAAAAAGTGGAAAAAAAAGAACTTGAGTTTTACAAAAAAAAACCACAAAAAACAAAACAAAAAAAAACAAAAAAAAAAAAGAGAAGCAGAAAACTAGCTCTCACTCTCCTGCCCTTACATACACCCACACACACACACAGAGGAAAGGCCCTGAGGCACAGAGTAAGATGCCTGTAGTTGGCAGTCCAGGAAGAGCCCCCAGCAGAAACCCATGTCCAGGACCCTGACCTCAGTCTTCCAGGCTCTGGAGCTGTGCAAAGATGCAAGATGTGTTTGCAGTGCCCAGTCTTGTTGATGCTGCCCTCACGGCCCAAACAGCAAGAAGCAACTCTGATTGGCCCTTCTCCCCTGGGAGCAGCTCTCCAGTCCACACTCCCTGGAGCCCATGGTGCTGCCCTCTCACGCCCTTTCTCCATTATGCTCACCGGCGCTCACTGGCACAGCATTACAGCATATGATCTTCTTGGAAGATAAGCAATTTTCACACCCTGTTTTCTGCCTGTAATAGAGGCCCAGCAGTCAGAAGAAGCTTTGAAAAGCTTATATCCACTTACCTTATCTAGCTGAGGAAGGTGGAAATGCTCTCTTGACCACAGCATCCCCACTTTATCTGCAGAGGATACAACCCAAGATCCACAGCAGGTATCCAAACACCCAATATGCCAAACCCTATAGATGCTGGTTGTTTCCATACACACATACCTAGGATAAAGCTCAATTTATAAATTAAGCATAAGAGACTAACAATAACTAATAATAAGACAGAAAACTCATAGAATATATTGAAATAAAATTTTCAAGCATACTTGAGAACGAGCAATGTACTACCAGGACAGTCAGCTTAATAACTCATGTAGCTACTCCTGCCTAACCAACATGCAGCACAAACGGCTGCCTGTGCACACTGGACAGAGACAGGATTTACACCCCTGGCGGATGGAAGAAGACCAGGCAAGAGTCCACTACCCTGCCCAGAATGGTACATCATTCCAAAAATATAAGTCACCCATCTCTGGAATTTTCTACTTACTATTTTTCAACCACAAATAATTGCAGGTAACTGAAACTGTGTGAAGCCAAACCGTGGACAGGAAAGGGGGTCCATCGTCCTCAACTCAAAACAGCACACTGTGCCGAGAACAACACCAAATGTTTCTAGAATATTCCTCCAGTATAGCCTTAGCTCATCGGGCTTCCCAGAGCATGACTTTAGGCTCTTCTGGGAAGTTTCAGCCATTTTGAAAGACATCAGCGGATGTCACCTCTATCAGTTTGAAATTTTTAACAATAGGATTTGGGGCCATGCCTTTGCTCATGTCCAAGCCATCCTGTCTATTTCATTAATCCAAGCTGCTACAAGGCCTTCGCCGTGTTATCTTTTTACAGTTGGAACTGTTGAAACTGTATGTGGGCTACTCTTAACAATATTTAACAACTAATTACAAAAAAGGGGTGATCTCAGTAAAGAATTGACCGGTTTGCAAGCAAAAATGAAACAGAATAAAGCCAGGAAAACAGAAATCAAAAGCCTTATAACAAAGTTTATCATCTCGGCTCATATTTCATTGGTCAAACCAAAAGACATGACCAATAATATACCAGTGCAAAAAAGAAATGTAAGTCCTTTCACAAGGAAAAACAATGAAATTTTTGAATAATAATATAACCTACCACAAGACTTTACATAAAAGTTTCCCTGCACACATTCCTGCAGTCAGGGGGGGAAAAGCAGGTGGGGCCATCAGCCCCGTCCCCAGAGCCCGAAATGAAAGCTCAAGGAATGTGAACTGGAACCCAAGATCACAGAGCTAAGAAGACAAAAACGCTGACCCCGAATCCCAGATTTCTAATGCAGATCGCCAGGTGTTGTCTGCTACATGACGCCGGTACTCGTGAGACAGGAAGGCTGCGAGCCAGGGGACAGGACGCACACGCCAGGAGACAGGAGCATCGAGGTGGGCGACGTCTGGGTCCTGGAGAACTGTGAGGCCCACTCGGCGGCTGTGTGAGCTTCATAAGGTCACTTAGTCTCCCTGTGATCTAGCTTCATCGTCTGATTTTTATTTAGTATGTAATGCAGATTCCCAGATACTACCTTGATACATATGCATTCGAAACTACATTAAAAATGAGATTGAAAATGCGGAAAAGAAAAATGGAGAGCAAGACAAAAATTACTAAATAGGCATATTTTCCTAGGCCTTTTGTCTCTCACTGATGACCTTTGCTCACTACAGAAGGTGAGTTTAAAAAAAAAAAGAAGAAGAAGAAGAAGATATATACATAAACCAGGCCTGGGACTCCAATACTGTAACTAATACCAATTTTCAAGGGCAGCCATTTACAATTCCTAAGATTTTACATAAGCAGCAAAAGCACAGGATTTAGAAAATAACAAGAATTGAGAAAAGAACATATATTGATTTCATAGCAAATATAGATTCTTTTGTATGTGGGATGGGCATATTATCATCCTCATTTTCAGATTAAATAACTCTGGTCCAGGAGACATAACTACTTACACATTAAAATCTTAGAAACAATATGTGATAACAACTAAAAATTCTCATTCTAGATAAGCATATTCTCTTAGTCTTTGGCATAACTCATATTAAAAAAGTTTACTCATAGTTCCATTTCTTGTCAATTCTTCCCATGAATATATAAATCATAATATCAATCTCACATAAAGGGAGAGAAAGTGCCATTTTACCACCCCAATATGTATCATTATAACATTGAGATGTTAACACAAGGCTTTAAATCTCAACACATTCCTTTCACTCTATTCATAAAGTTCAACACGAATCCTTAAATACAACGTGCAAAAAAGTCTTCCATTATTACTCTGAAATCCAGGCTTGAACACACAGAGAAATAATGTGTCTGGTGGAAATGTAACAACCAGTGATGTCAAATGACTATTGAATTTGGACATTTATGCTCTGAACCACTTGAAATTCACACATCCAGAACATAAAATCATATACACTGCTGTACAAAGGAAATTGTTCAGGGGGAAGAAAACAACACTAAGAATCAGGTAAATTTGAGTAGAATTTATTTGTACAGCTGCAAAGATCATCCCCATTAAGGTACCAGGGAATCAGTTCCCTGTAGAGTCGTGTCAGGGTTGGGATCAACCTCCTCAGACAACAAACAGCCTCCCGCTCAGTGACTCTGCAGTAGGGACAGCAGTCTTCCAGAAAGAGGGGACCCCGCAAACAACAGTGAGACTCAGCTCCTCCAGCCACAAGGTTACCAGAAGAGTCCCAAAGAGACACAGAGCGAAAAGCGATGATAGTGAACATCCACTAAGCAGTGATGGGAAACCGACGCGTCTGGGGAGTCACCTCTCACCCCCATTGTTTCATGGTAAATAAACAGATGTCAATTTTTGAAAAGTGAAATTTGACTCGGGCTTTATCCCAGTTGATGGGCAGCAGTTACGGGAATAAAATACCACTTTTACGCTCTTAACCCTGCAGTTTTTAAGAGCATAGACCCCAATGCCAGTGAATCCCTGAGGAGTGGGATGCTCACACTCACAACATACACTAACTGCGGGTTTTCTGGAAGGCAGCATCACAACATGCTCAACAACCTAAACACACACAGTACCAGCCAGCTCACACTGTGGACTTGTCACACAGAACAATACAACAGTGCAAAGTCACACGTCGGTGTGAAGTTCCCAAGCCACGTGTCACATAAAATGTGGAATGAGCTACAAGTTCACAAATAAAAAGTTTTGAAAATAGACTCTGTCCGTACAGCAAACCACCATGCAGCCCTTAGAAAGGATCAGATAATTACAGATATTGCATGAGTAAAAACAGATTGTGCCCTACAGCATGCAAACACATTCCAATAAACATTAAAGAAGGAAGACGAACACCGACCGAACTCGCCTGCCTCTGGAGGACAGGACAGTCGGATCCCTGGAAACTCTGGTGCTTTTGCAGACCTGAAGATTCGACCCAAACAGCCACAGGACATGCTGGGCAAGGCAGGATGTGCCCGTGTACACACACATATGCAGTTGGCAGTCTTCTTTGTGTATTTTGTATGAGATCTTTAGAAGACTAACAGTTTTTCACGACTGTGACAAATACCTGAACTAAGCCAAGGAAGAAGGGATTATCTTGGCTCAGGGTTTGAGAGGGTTCAGTACGGTCTGTGGTCGGCTCCTCTGCTCGGGCCCGTGATGAAGAGGAGACATCATGGCGGATGGGCACGGCAGAGGAAGGCCACTTGCCTGATAGCAGAGGAGAGCATGAAGAGAGCAAAAAGAGATGGCAGGGACCAAGGAGAGTCCACCTCGGTCCTCTCCCTTCACTTCCTGTTTCCATCACCTCCAGATAGTGCCAACAGATTACAATCCCACCAGTAGATTACTCCACAGAGGAAGCGAGAGCCTTCATGATCTGGTCATCTTCTGAAAGCCAGAGGAGACTTCAGGGATGTTTTATACCTGAATCATAACAATGCCACAGGGGGCTTTCATGATGCAATGACCGAGATGGGGAAATAGCCCATATTCAAGACTGCTTCCCATCTTATCTCACACTAACAGCAGAAAGTTAGCACTGGGGTAAGTAATGGGGAAATTACAGTCTAATGCAAATTAACGAATCTGTCACATAGGCATCAAAGCACTTTCTCCTCCCTCACCCCCAGTGGCAAGGATCAAACCCAGACCCTGGCACGTGCTAGGCAAGTGCTCTTCCACAGAGCTCTGACTCCAGCCCTAAAAGTGCTTTAAAGTTTTAAAGTCAAAACTTACATTAACAGCCAACACCCAGGCCCCTGTGTCTTTCCCTCTCTTTCTGATCCGAACAAGGGGTTGGCTGCAAAGTTAGTTTTTAGCCAAGCCATAGGTCATCCCTACGCTTAAAAGTTATAAAGCCCAGTTGTATGTCTGCGTTCCATGAGCACTTCAAACACAAGGGAGGAACAGTGAGTGAGTTTCACACCCATGAGACAAGAAACTGGCAGCAGGCGTGTGCAGTCCTGAGAGGTCTCTGTCTTTGCCAAAGACATTTCTGCAGGGTGTCTCCCTTCTTCTATTAACTTAAAAAATGCCCTACTGTGTCATCCACTTGACGATATTGGGAGAAAGGCTCTGGCAGACCCATTCTAAGATGGTAATAGAGTGCCTCAGAAAATAAACATTATTTTCCGTTATCTCATTAATCTTGGCCATTTCTTCCGTCCCCTCAGCTGAGCAGCTGAGCAGAGGACTCTATCCATGTGACAGAGTTATAGGAAAATTGCCACTCAGACTTAGAAAATGAGCCTTTTCCATTTCCTAACAACCATTTATCTCTCTCCCATCAGGCAATATCTAAAATATTTATGCGGGCCTTATCTTAAAGACCAATTCCTGTTGAATCTTGGAGGCTGTTGATATATTCTTCACCTTTGAAGGAAATGCTATCTTTTCCAAACAGACACATTTTATTTGCCAAGGGTCACATCATGACCACTTAAACAATTATCCGTGAACTCTGGCAAGGTACCGTGTTCTGCCTTTCGTAGCATAACCTCATTCCTAAGAAATTCCTAAAAATAAGTTCGAAATGAAAATTAACATCCAATAGAGCAGAGATATGATAAAAACTGTTATTAAATTTAGCTTTAAATAACTACAAATGATAAAACTGTAATAGATTTTTAACAAAATCTCACTCCTCAAACTTTCACTTTTATGCTTTCTTCCTGAGAAGATACACCAAAATGTATGCAGTGTGTACAGACTGTGGCAGCATTCCAATTTTTCAAGTTATCATCTTCTCCTCCTCAGTTCCTGTACCCTCTTTAATTTGTCCTGACCTTCTTAACTCCTTCCCTGACCTCTGTATGCATCTACTTGTAAGCTACTGCGTTATTTGCTATTCCAGAAAATTTTTATCTATAAATTGGTGTTTCTTTGTCGTCCTGCTTTTATTTTAATGAGACCTCATGCACTTCTTATTTGTCACAATGGCCTGTTTTGCTTACCCTATGATATTAACTGTAACCAGAAATCTCTCTCTCTGTGTAGCATATGCAAGCCTTGCTAGGGCAGATTCCCCTCCCTTGGGCACCTTGAGTCTGTCCCCCACTTCATACTGATTTCACCCAAGAGTCCGTGTGTAAAGAATGTCATGTGATTCATCAGGACACATTCTCGTTTCCTACAACCTCAGGACTGTATTTTCTATGGATCACCCAGACGCGCTTCCTCTCCCGTGCTGTTGAGTGCCGTGGGAAGCCAATCTGTACAGACAGGCGACTCTGCCCCAGCTTCTAGTCGTGTCCTTACCGCAGGCATCTGCCGAAGCTGGGCCAGCAGCAGCAGAAGTTAAGTCCTTGCTCCCCTAGCTCCTTCCCTGTGCTCTGGGGCCTGGCAGGAGACCATCTCCATGCAGCTGCCCTTTCCTGGTTCTGGTGCGCATGCCCACCCATCGCCACCCCAGAGGTGGGGCTGGAGGCAGATCTGCACTTTGTTCCCTTGTGTTCTGAGTTCTCTCTGTCTGGCTTCATCAAATACCCGCACATTTTAGTAAGAGATCCCCTATTACGCTCCCCTCAGTCCAGGCAGATCAGATGTGCTTCTAAATGCTGTAACTTCTGAAAACCTTTGAAAACACTCTAAAATTCAAAAGCATGAACTTTTATTTTGCACATGTAGGTCCTTTATCATCTTACCTTCCCAATTTTTAAATTCAAGTCATTAATCTTTTAGAAATTTGTATGCTTTGCTAACAATTTCCATTTAGAAATCTGAAATGTGATAATTGTAGAAAAGCTGAAAGTTACAAAGAAAAAACCCACATTTATAATGCCAACAGTAGGGATAAGCACAGTAAACATTTTGACAAATTTTCCTGTGCATAAGGTTTTACACAGGTATATATCCTATATTTTTGTTCAACATTGTGCCATAAAAACATCACGTTTTGTTGGAGATTTAGCTCAGTGGTACAGCATCTGCCTCACCTGAGTTCGATCCCCAGCACCCCCCCAAAAAAATCACATTTTCAGCTCTATAAAACTTATTTTCATGACTGTGTAAAATTCTTTCACTAAACATATTAGGATGTGCTGAACTATTCTCCTCACACAGATTTCCAGCTTGTTTGTAATAGCCACTATCCTCAACAGCACTTCTGTAAACATCTTTTTGCATATTAATTCTTCAATACTGACTGTTAGTAGTGGAATTAATGAGTAGTCATGAGGAATATTTTGGTCTTTTAACAAATACTGTTAAATTACCTTCCAAAAAGGTTTCCACTCCCGTCTGTGCTGTACAAATGCAGGACTCACAGACCCACAGTAACAGTAAGTATTATCGGCTGTTAAATCTTTACTATTATCTATAGGCCAAAAATTGCTCTTGCTGTTGTTTTAATTTGCATTTCTTTGACTTCTTAGGGTATCAAATTTTTATTTTCTTTTATCAATTTTCATTTCCTACATTACTGCAATCCTAGTATACATCTAAGTTATGAAAGTGCTTTATATTTTTAGGTTATAAATTCTGCTTTTATCATTTCTGGAAAATAATTCCCCTAAATTTATGCCTGTCCTGACTCTTTTGCCTTGTTAGTGCTGAAGAACCAAAGTGCTTTAAACCTTTTTTTAAGTCAATTGCAGTTTTTTTATGATTTTTTCGCGTGCCTTTGAGGTTATAACTCATTTCAAACCAATATAGAAGATAAGTATTGACCTTTCCTGTTGTTTTATGGCTTGAATTGCTACATGCTTAACTCTGTATGGAATTTATTTTGCAAGAACATAAGGTAAGGTTCTGAAGTCACTTGTTTCCTTTATTTTCAAATGGCACATAACTACCCAGCATCATTTACTTCCACCTCGTTATTTATATCAACTTGTATTTAATAACGACTGTTCGACTACCACTTTCAGCTCGCTCTTTTATTTCATATAACAAAATCCGATTAATTTAATTATCATTGTAGTAAGTCTTAATATCCAGTATTACCAAAAGGAAATAGTATTTTCACTTTTCGATTATCTTCAATTTAACTGAACATGTGTTTATTATTTACTAAGATCAGGAAATTTGGTTTGTACTGTTCAGTACGTGAAATGTAAATGCCGTGATTTAGGGAGGTTTGCAAAGTGGTGGTGGAGAAAAGGGAGAAAAGGCTACATTGCCTCAGTCACCTTCTCATCACTGGAACAGAACACCCACAGCCGTCCCATCACAGACAAGCAGCTCCCTTCTCCAGTCCATGGTCAGCTGGCTCCAGACACAGCAGGACGGCAGAGGGGCCTGGCAGAGGGAAAGCTGCTCGCGTCATGTTGGCCAAGAAGCAGAGCAAGAGAAGGAAAAGCAGAAGAGGGAGACACACCCTTCTAGGCCAGGCTGCCAGTCACCTGCCTCAGCCAGTCCCCACCTCCCAATGGCACACTCAGCTTCCCATCTCTGAGTGGATGAACCCCTGACGAGCACAGTATCCCAAGAGCTGGTCACCCAAAGCCCTCCCTCTGAACACATGAGAGTGTGGGGGACATCTAGGTCAAAACCATGACAGGCATAAACACAAACAGCTACAGCACAAGAGAAGACAGCGGCATCAGAAAGGTGCTGGGTTCTCGGAGAAAACTGAGGGAGAAGGTGAAAAATCTAGAACCACCAGGAAGTCCGTCACATGGAAGATGGCTTTGACCAAAGCCTTGAAGGTGGGAACAAAGAGCATGCACGGAACATTCACTCAGGAAATACTCAGGATTTCAGTGTCAAGCGTTCATGGTGGCTCAGGGAGGGGACAGAGGGAGCCACTGCAGCGTTCCATGGGGAATAGGGAAAATCAGAGCTATGTATCTGGCAGATTGCTGCATCAGACTTCTCCTACACAGATCCCTACCTTTAATGTATTACCTGCTCACTATCTCCAACAATAACATCTCTTCATCAGAACCTCCCTCTTCACTCACTTTCACACACATTACATGGCAGAATCTGGCCCTGTGTTCACCCGGAGCCGACAGCACCCCCAGCCTGGCCATCGTATTTTGCACAACATGGACAACCACACTGTGTGAGGCTGGCTTTTCCCCCTTCCAGCAGCATTAAAAGGCTTGCTTGAGTTCATCCGGGCTCTTTTTCTCCCTTTTAAAAAAATCTGTATCCTTGAAATGATTCCAGTAACATCTGCTTCCCTCTTAGTCTTCTTTGTAACAGAAGATGTTCTGTGTCCCTGTGTGACCCAGCCTCAGCCATTGACCGAAGACATTCAGATTTCCCTGTGCCCACCATGCAGCAGGCCGCCCACCGCACTCAGCACCACCCACCACGCTCAGCACCACCCACCACCCTCAGCACCACCCACCACCCTCAGCACCACCCACCACCCTCAGCACCACCCACCACCCTCAGCACCACCCACCACCCTCAGCACCTGTGGGGTCTCTAGGCCACTCCAGGCTGGCCCTGTCAAAACAACGTATTAATCACGGATGTCACAGTTCTGCCCAGTCACACTGTCTCGCTCAGCCAGAGCATGGCACTAACCGGGCTGCCTTCCTTTGACTTGTAGCTCTTCCCAGTGTAGCACTAGACCTCCAAGGTCACTGTAGAAGGTGACCTTGAGGTCATGAGAAATGTTTGAGGGATATTCCTGCCTTCATTTCATTAGCCCAGAGTCTTACCTCAGCTAAACTTTAAGATGTGCCCAGAGGGGCTGGGGGTTTAGCTCAGTGGTTAGAGTGCTTGCCTTGCAAGCACAAGGACCCAAGTTTGATCCCCAGCACCAAAAAAAAAAAAAAAAGATGTGCCCAGAAAAAGGAAATCACATGACAAAGGACTGTCCCGCATAAATAGTACTGTCTAGGCCCTGGCTTTAATTCAGATTTTATTCTTCTATTCTCCAGTGTAAAACCACACAAGAAAGAAGGTCTGGTGGTATGTACCTGTAATCCAAGCTGTCTGGGAGGCTGAGGCAGGAGGATCTGTTGAGTCCAGGAGTTTAAGAACAAGCTGCTCAATGTAGCAAGACCTCATTTCAAAACAAAATTAATTAATTACCATAAATAAAAATCACTCCAGAACATTCTTTTCCCTCGGGAATTTAATACAGAAGAAGGTTTCTACATCCTGAATCCAACATTTCCCTCCAGGGAATGCACAAAACTGTCCTGCACGGTTGTCCTAACGAGGGGTCTGAGCCCCGTTTCCTTCCACTTCTCTCATTAACACAGCACAAGTTTTCTGAAACCTAATGTTCACACCAGCTCTGCATCATCCAAATACTCCGATGGGCACATTACGCTGCTTCTGACCAGCTACGCCACACGCAGCCCTCCTGGCCAGTCTCACACACGCAGTGGAAATACGACTTGGCGACAAGCACTTCTCTCAGCCAGACTTCTGGTGGTCTGCTCTTGCAGGTGCATGTTTTTATTTCTCTTGTCCTATGTCTCCTACATCTTTCAGTAGAATAAAATGGACCACAGCCTGCTTTCTCTCCTGCTGGTCCTCTCCTGGTCTCCATGGTCCACTTGCCATCTCTTCTCCTTCCTCCTGTCCAGGTCCCCAGGCTCCTGTGGAAAGTGGGGAGGGGTCAGATGCTTGCCCGCTTGCCATCCGCACCATTCTCCGCTCATCTGGGATTTCCGCCTCACACTCGGGCCCCTTCATTGGCAGCCGCTTTGACTTCTTGAATGTCTATAATGTCTCAGTGTCCTGCTCCCTCAGACCCTAAACCACGCCGAAGTCATTTGCTGTCCCTGACGAGACTGACAGCGGTCCCTGAGAGCCCACGGCACAGGCAGCAAAGTGCAGACTTGCTGCACACTCTCGAACATGTCCCGAATGAGATCCTCCACAGCCTGAGAGAACGAGGAGGGCTTCGAAGGCCACTGCTAGAGCCCCTCAGCTCAAAACCTCTTTGACACTTCTAAAAGTCTGAAAGGAAAATCAGACAGAGTCCAGAGGCGGCTCGGCAAGTCTAAACCGTAAGCTGCTGGTCCTCTAAGGAAATGCTAGCTCCTCTCCCGGACCCGAGCTCTGCTCATCATCAAACAGGTGAGCAGAGGCGGCGTAAATCTGACTCCTCCAGGAAATAGATTCCAGGGAAGAAGTTGAGTTCCACTGGACAAGGGGACAACAGAGTCCCTGAAGGGATGCAGAAAAGCAGTCAGGGGCCTTCAGACCGAGACGAGCGGCTGCCGCCCAGGAGAGGAGGGTGCATCGGGAGGGGCTGGGGGCAGCGTGGCCTGGGGTGTTCGCCAGCCCGGTGAGGAGCCCGGGCCAAAGATCCGTGGCAGATAGCCCCACAAGAGGTGAAAATTGTGGGCCTCTCAAGCCTCCCTGCCAGGCACCAGGAGAAGCACCTCATGGGGGTCCAGCCTCGCCAGGCACTGCAGAGCCCCAAGTGTGCTGGGTGGCAGCTCAGCTCTGCACCCAGCTAGCGCTCGCTCACCTGAGTCAGCGTCCTCTCTGCCTCTCCCGCCCCACATTTCACTCCGGGCTTCGCTGTCTTCATCCGTGCTCATCTGATTTACATCGTTGTGAAAGTACATTAGGCACCATCCTCAAGAGCAATTGTGCAAAATTAATGCAAGCTGATGCAGACTTCGACTTGTTTAGAAGTTGCATGTAACCAAATAATACTGTTTTCAACACAGGAAGAAAGCCTTTAAAAGAACCGATTTATATTGCATGGACTACTTTTGTTCTTCATATTCAAAGATGAAGCTGCTGACAAGATTGCACAAGCCAGGGGCGCACACAGGACTGAAACGAACTGGGACCACTTAGCAGCCTTCTCACGGCCTGTCATTCCTCCCTAGTCACCTCAGAACCTGGTGGCATCACCTGCCCAACACACACCTTATTCCACACCTACTCACCTGCCAAGCACCCTGTGCACTCTCGCCTGGCCTCCCCTGGCACCTTCCTCTGGCCTGCGCTGCCTGCTCCTGTCCCCAAGAGCCCGTCCACCTTCCTAGGCAGCAAGGTCCCTCCGGAGGACCTTCCCTGAGCATTCCGGCTCTCTGAGACTTCTCTGCCTCCTGCAGCCCTTTCCACTCCATCCTTGACTCCCGCTTTGCCACGCATGTCTCGCCACTTCAGGTAGCTTTTCACTCGCCCATGGTGAAACACCACTCCTGGGGCCGTCTCCACACCCCTCACAGGGACTAGCTGGCCCTGAGACACAATCACCTGCAGGACGCCCTACATTCCAGCCCCACCCTTCCACCAAGCTTACTCAAATTCCTTGTCCTCCAGTTAATCTCCATGAGCCCATCTTAAGCCTGCTGTGCCTTCTGCTGCGCTGCCGTGTCTTGCTTGTACTTTTTTGTGTGATATAACTTCTCCTTGAAATGGAATTAACCGTGTGCATTCTCCTTTGCAGCCTTATTCAAGACCCTGGAGGGCGTGCTCCTCTCTGCATCCAGCCTCGTACTTTGTCGCCTGGAGAAACATGACCCTGTTTGGGACTGAGTGAAGGAATGAGAGAAGCGGAGTAGGGTAAAGTTGAATGTTCACAGAAAAAGGAGGGTGATGTGAAGAAAACGTGACTGCTATGGAAACGTGGCCCGTCTAAAGCCTGAAGACCACCACTGACAGCTGTGCAGTTTGGGAGGCCCAGGAAACACTCTTGCCATCAGTCTCATTATTGGTAATAATGTAACGAACGTTACTAATAATGTAAAGTTTAATAGCACCAGCTCTGCCACGTTTGAATCTCAGCCCAGGAAATCATCGCCACTAGGAAAGCTGTGCATTGTCTCACTGTCAAGTGATCTCACAAAATGATAGTCAACCTCATTATCTTAGTTTGATGATTTAGGAATATAAATGTGTGTGTAATTATCCTGGGAAAATACTTGGAATATAATAAATCTGATATGCCTCACAGCTATCATCATCATTATTATTATTATTATTAATATTATTGTTATTATTATTATCTAGGATCCTTTCCGGGCTTAAAAGTCAATGATTTTGTGACAGCACATTCATAAATCTTGGATCACACACGAGTGCTTGAATATTCAAGTCGGTGCTGAACTGAAGACTTGGCTTTCTGCCTATTAGCACACATAAGACTCCTGATGATGATCTCCAGTGTTTAGACTCCTGGCTCCCTACAGTAGACATCTGCAGGGAAATTTAAATGTGCGTGAGGATCGGGACCCAGGGCCGGCTGCTTAGCAAAGCCTCACACGAGAGGCTCATCAGAGTGGCCACCGGGGTCACACTATTAGAATGAGCCTTGACGGTGGCTTAGCGCAGAATACGGAATGCAACTGCCTTCCTTCCAAGTCCCAGCACTACAGTCACTGCTCTGAGAACTGTGACCTTTGAAAATTGGCTCTTTGTGTTTATTTGCTCTCCTATAAAATATGAAAATAATTATTGCAAGTTCAGGAAGTTATAAGCATTCAATAACTACAAATAACAAGCGTCCGGCATACAACAAACACTCAGTACGTCTTGGTCATTATTGCTACCCATTGCTTTGCTCACTAAGATAATGTGTGCACAAGTGCTATGTGACTGCAAAATCTAACCAATAAAAGGTATTATTATTATTATTATTATCATTATTTCTACCACTGTAACCCATGAAGGACTTATGCAGAAATACAGATCAGAGGAGAAAAATATATATTAGAGCAGAAGGATAAAGCATCGAGGTTAGGTTACAGAAGCAGAAGTCAGAAGAGTCAATTCAAGGGAAATTATCTCAAATTGTTCTGACCTCAAATTGGGATGGGGAAAGAAGGAAACAGAGAGAGATTATTACGCAGGCCTTCGGAAGGAAGGAGACCAAACAAGGAGAGAAAGAGTTTCACCTTTTAAATCACAGACTGAAGGGAAAGAAAGACAAGGTATGTTGAAGACATGCTCAGGGTGAGGAAGGCCCAGGCAGGCCGCTCTGTGCACAAGCCATTGCCGGTTTCCCTGCCTGTGACCTGCGTACTTGTGGCACCCACGTGAGAATAGTAAAATATACAGGCAAGCAAAAGGTAATTACGAACAGCGTCTTCAGAAACCACCTGGAAGAACTCTCGGAAAAATTCATATGTCAGACAAAGAATGATGCGGTGAGAAAGCACATAACGTATTCTTCAAGCCTAATTTAGCCTTCAGGTAGAGGGCAGCCTGAGTCTACACCTCCTTCCCATGACTTTGGCATCCAGATTAAGCAATAAGTCCCAGAGCTGAATATTCACACTGTGCCAGCCAGCCCACCGGCCAACACTGAAGCTTGGCAGGAAAACACAGACATCAGGCCCAAACCTGGAGCAGGACAGATGACCATTTCTGCTGTTTGCTGCTCTGCCAGCCTTGCCACCTCCTCCACCCCGCCTGTGCAGGGTTAGCACAGCAATGAGGCAGTGGGGTGCAAACAATATAGACGGCACGCAGCTCCCTTAAAGCACGGGAAGAGCAAGACTATTGGTAAATAGTCATCTACTTTCCCCAACTAGGACACCAAAAATAATTCACATGATAAATGTGGCAAATTAACTTTGAGAATAATTCAAAGCATTATCTAACTCTTCAAATAAATGTGGAAGCTACTTACGTCGTTAAGATGAACAGATTCCAAGAAACATCCTCACTTCCTCGGGGCCATCAGGGACCATAGTCTTCTCCCCCACCGAGCCTCACTCTCTCTCCTCCATCCATTACTTTGGGTAAATGTGTGGTTTCATCCACCCCAAGGGCACTTTGATAGAAAATTTTAAGAATCACAGAATATTGCTTCTTTCACATCACAAAACAAGTACCCTTAGATGAATGTGTTGGTGCAGAATAAAAAGCTTCTCACTTCCCACACAGTATTTTAATAAGCAACAGCTAAAAAGCCTCCCTCCACCCTGCAGTTCTTCAATTCTGTGGCTGTCACTACCTTTGTGCTACTACATTTGTAAATTATTCTCTTTTGAAAGTCACAATCTGTCCCTCACCAACCACACCACCCAGCAGCTTCCCTGACGAGCGTGTACAAGTCTTACTATTTTGGTTTCCCGATTGGACGTGGGAGAATGCAATACTACTCCCTGTTTCCCCTCAAGAGGGTGGAAATTGCTAGTTTCCTCTACGTGTCAGGAGCCTTTAGTGTGGAACTGGTTGGCCCGCCTCT
The DNA here is from genome assembly GCA_004026905.1 of Hystrix cristata. Classification (NCBI taxonomy): domain Eukaryota; kingdom Metazoa; phylum Chordata; class Mammalia; order Rodentia; family Hystricidae; genus Hystrix; species Hystrix cristata. Next base: position 41,360 of record PVJO010002280.1, read on the forward strand.
ATCCCACTGCTCAGCTATAATCTTTTTGAAGAGTTTCTCTTTTCTTTAAGATTTCCTAGGATCTGACTATCAATCCATCAAGCTGTGTTCCATTTTGTGAGGTTGTGGTTATTTTGGAACTTTCTAACAACACAGCAGTAAGGACCGTCTCCCCTTTTCACTAAATGCCTTAATACTATATGAATTCGGCGCTGTTGGTGTTAAAGAGCATGAACTAAATCATCATTAATACACAATAAGGCACAAATTCAACTTTCCATTTCCATAGGTGTTCGTAAAATTTTCCATCTGGGTGTTGAAAGTCACGGTTTCAACACACACATTCACTGGGCGTGGATGTATTTCTGCCTCATCACAAGCAGGAGAGGTGAGACCCCCAAGACCGAGTGGTGTGGACAGCCTCAAGTCGGCACGCGACTGAGAAATCGCCTCACACCCAGTCGGCCGTTTGCCGGGACTGAGCCACTAAGGAAAACAAAATCGGGCCTGTCTGGCTCTCAGCAGACTCACAGGCAGTGCAAGAAGAGGGTCAGGGGACCGAGGTCCACGGTAGGCAGAGGTGTGGGGAGAGCCGGACAGACCAGCCCCGGAACGCCCTCCAGGGTCCCGCAGCCATCAGCGGAGAGCGCAGGGCGAGCTGCGGGTCGATGCGACTTGCTGCAGCCACATGCCGGCGGAGGCGGCTCCGCAGGCGGGACTTTGGCCTCTTCCTCTTAAATTCAAAATACAGTGAAATACTTAGACCTTCAGGTCACAAAAAATTTAGTTTTGGTAAGTGTATACAGCTGTGGGACAGGACCTGACAGAAATAAAAAGCACTTCCATCACCCGGGAAAATCCAGGTGCCCTCGACAGGCACCTGGGGACCCACGTGGTGACCCTGGCTCGGTGCTGCTACTTCTTCAGTCCGTCTCAACAGAACCATGCCTTGTGCGCCCTTTCACATGACAGTAACGTGTGTGCTGACCTCCTGTCTTAGGAGAGGGTCTCACGTGTAGAGTGGTTAATGTTTTCCATTGTTGAGCAGCATTTCAGGGCATGTGCACATAATCTGCTTTTGAACACATACGGGTTGCTTCTCTTTTGGGGCTATCAGAATAAAGCTGCTCTGTGCCTCCTTGTAACAAGCCTTTTGTGGCTATCTGATTTCATTTGCGCCGGGTAAATATTTAGGATTAGAAAGGCCTATTCACTTTAAAAGAGACTTCCGCACAAGTTTTCCAAAGTGTTTATATGGTTTTGCACTCATTCCATCGATTTAGAAATGTTGAAGTTGTTTTATGTTCTTACCAACATGTTCACTTGTGTGTCTCCTTCCTTTTAGCCATTCTACAGAACGTGACGTGATGGTCCGTAGTGCAGTGGATCGCATCTCTTCCTCTTACCTAACAATGTTTAGCATCTTCCAGATGGTCATTGTCCATCCGTATATCATTTTTGTTATCTGTCATTTTTGTTAGTGTCTCTTACCCACTTCTTGCATTTTTCCTCAGTTTATTATTGGTTTGTAAAAGCTCTTACCTCTTCTGGACACAGTCTTCAGGGGGATCTAGGTGTCAACCCAATCTGCACCTTGTCGTTTACGGAGTCAGGGAGCAGTAAGGGCCTGAGCAAACCATTGCACACCCCATTGCTGGCTCCCTGCCTAGGACACCTATACATGTGGTAGCCACAGAATAATAATAAAAGATGGGTGCAAGCAAAGCATGATTATGAATGGCGATTTCAGAAACCGTCTGGGGAGAATGCTGGGAAAACTCATATCTCAGAACTCTTGGGTGTCATGAGGAAGAAGAATATGACGGCACGAAGCTTAGCTTGAGCCTGCCGCTGAAGAGCAGTCTAAGACTGGAGCTGCAGTCTGCACTTCCTTCGCATGACTTTGATTGGCATCTGGATTAAGCAACAAATCCCTATTGGTGGTTTTCACTCCGGTACAGTCTTATTTTAATTGTAATAGCTTAAAGCAAGAGTTTTCAATCCTCCGAATTGTTCTTTTTCATGATTGTTTTAGCTATTCTCAATAATTTCATTCACATATAAATTTTGAGCATTTCTTTGAAAAGTATTGGCTGAGACAATGATAGGAATCACATTGATTCCACTAGATTTCCACACATTGGAGTGGTAAGTCTACTTATTTTGAGTGTCTTTAGTTTCACTCAGCAAAATTTTATAGTGTAGAGGAGTCTCATCTGCCTTTGTTGCATTTATCCCCGTTTTAAAAAAAATTTTTATTGAGCCTATAATAAGTAGAATTTTTAAAATTCAGCTTCAAAATTGTTTGCTGTTAACATATGAAAACATAGTTTATTATCACACTGACCTTATAGCCTAAGAACTTGCTGAATTCATTTACAAGTTATAGTGGGTATTTTATTATTCATTTGGAGTTTTGGGGGGTCTTGGTAGGACTTTCTATATGGACCATTGGTGACTAGCTTCATTGCTACATTTTTCTTTAATATCTGTATGGTTATTTATTTCCTTTTTTCCTGGACTCACTGCACTGGCCACATCTTCTACAACAATGTTGGACATACAGGGCTGAGGTCCAGACAAACTGTACATGTTTCCCAATTCTTAAATATTTCCCATCTTTTGACTTCAAATCTACCTGTGTTTCTAGATTTAAACTGTGTCTTGTAGAAAGCAATTATTTAGATTTTGTTTTTTAATCCATTGTGACAATCTAACTTTTCATCCAAATATTTAATCCACTCATATTTAATGTAACTATTTATATGTTTAGTTTTAACTATACATTTTTGTACTTATTTTCATTTTTGTGTCATTTGTTTCTTCACCATTCCTCTCTTCCTTCCTGTTCTGAGTTAGTGCGCTTTTAAACATATTCCTCCCTAATTGTATCAGAGTTATAGATTTTATCTCTATTATTTTTAATGTTAGCTCAAGGGATTGCAATATAAATCCTAAATTCACAATAGTCTACCTAGAATTGTTATACTACAGCATGGAAAATGAAAGAAACTTGAAACATTAGACTATTTCCCCCAAGTCCTGATCCTCTACTATCATTATATGCAAGCTATACATAACCCCACAATACAATACGGTTGCTTTTACTTTATACAGCTATATTCTAAAAAAAAAGTAATAGTCTTAAGCTTCGTGTATATTTCCTACTTAGTCATCCTCTTCATTCTTCCCAGTTGCACATCATGTGCATTCCAAAATTCCTTTAGCGTTTCTTGTAGTGCAGTTCTGCTAGCAATACATCTTCTCAAATTTCTTACACCTGGAAATGTCTTAATTGTAATCTAATTTTAAATGTTCTACTGATATAGAATGTTGGATTGACATATTCAAGGCCATCAAAAGTCCATCCCATTGACTTCCAGCCGCCATCATTTCTAATAAGAAGTCATCCATAATCATGTTGTTTAAATGTCTCTTTTCTCTAGTTGCAGTTAAGTATATTTTTCTTTATCATTGATAACAATATGCAACAGGTGTCCACATATGGTCTCCTTTGTATTTTTTCTACGAAGAGTTTTGTTGGTATTTTTTGACAAATTCGTGAAATTTTCAGTCAAACTGTGATAGCAGGTGCTTGGGTTCTGCCTCATGGTACCAGGGGTAGAAGAGGCAAATGACCCTGACTAGACGGCTTTCCTCCTGGGACTACTCAAACTGTGTCACAATTCGGAGGACCTTTGGACTTTTTTGTCCCCAGTCATTTTTCTTTTTTGCATTTGGTAATTTCGATCTATCTTCATGTGCACTAATCCTTTCTTCATCTCCCTCTAGTCTGCAGTTAAGCCCATCTAGTGAATTTTTTTATTTCCTATATAATGGTTTTTATATCTTAGATCTTCCACTTGATTGGTTTTGTTGATTATACTTACTGGCTGAGCTTCTTTGTCAGTCATGCCTTTGTTTCTCTGTGGACCCTTAAGATATTTGAAATGGCAACACTGAAGACCATCCTGTCTTCTAATTTCAGATTTTTTGTTCGTCGATGAGTCTGTTTCTATGGACTGCTTGGTTTGTTTCGTCTCTTGACAAGAGAGCACATATGTCTTCATGTGTCTTGTCACTTGGATTTTATACTGGCTATTCTAGAAAAAATTTCGGAGACTGAATTTTCTTTCCTTGTTGTAAAGACTATTGATTTTTATTTAAGCAGACAGTGGGATTACTGTCTTATCACTTTGAATATATAGATGCTCAGTTTACTTTACCAAGACCTTCTAGTTTGGTGGAAATCAAGCGCCAAACTTTTTCTCATCTCTGGCACTTATCTGCTAAAACCCTTCCTAATCCTTTATGCTCTCCAGCTGGGGTTTTTGCCGGGCTCTGTGGAGTCCACTAAAAGCGTCTGCTGGGTTCAGCCAAGAACAGGAGGGAATTATACTCAGATCTGAGGGCACCATTCATTCCAAACTTTTTCATTTCAATTTTCAGGCTCTCACACATTTCTAAACTCTACCCAATTAATACCTCATGCTAAGAAAAATGCCGCTTTCTACTTCATTTCTAGCCTCCCTGCAGGCTACCTGGGGCAGGATGCCATAAAGGCTAAAAGAAAGATCCTCATAAATGTAGACTGTTCTTACAGTGCCCAAAGCCCTCCATTTGTTGGCTACTTTTTGTTTCCTCCGTATTTTTAGATTTGCGTGTGTGTTTAATTTTGTTCAGAGTTTATAATTGTTATCTGCAGGTAAGTTATTGTGACAAACTACTCTTCAATTTGGCCAGCAATTTTCTTTTACTATTATTCATTTTACAATGAATTGGTAAAACAAATGAGTAGTATTACATCCTCTTCTATGCAACATATGGTAACCTTTGTATTTTCAAAAAAGCTCGAAGTGGGTGAAATCAAGGGGCACTGGTGGGGAATACATTGTGATTTTCAAAATAAGGAGATTTACAAATGTAGCAACGTGGTAGGGTATAGTTTGTTCTGCTGGCTTGTTTTTCAAACAAGAGTGTTTGAACATTTATGTGTTCAAATACCTTTTCCTGCCATGTCAACATAATCAAACAAATAGATTAAGAAGGTGAAAGAGCACTCGGGGGTGTTGTGAGCCAAGCTAAATCACTCTCCTACACATGAAGACTGCTAAGCAAATGGAAATCATCTGTCAGGACCACAGTGCTTGTCCGCACTGCCAAATAATTCAGTTATTTCTTTCTCTTTAGGGCGCTCGAATCCTTGTTCCCACCGATACTTACGCCAATATCATCTTGTCAGAGGTGGGGCAGAGGCAGCAATGGGCTGGCGAGATAAGGAGAGCCAGCGGTCTGCCCTTGGGGCTCGGGAAGCATTTATGGAAACTTGAGCCACGGGGTTTGACCATTACCAGTGAGCTGTCTTCCCGCAGCACAAGGAGGGCAGAACGCAGAAATGGGGCCACAAACTGCTCATACTCTGCTCGAGATTAAGGAGCAGTTTTGAATGCAAACAGCTAGGGACTTTCTTTTGGGAGCAGTAAGGGGCATGAATAAGGGTGTGTTCATGGGGTAATTTGATATCTGAAATAGAGAGATGCACGATACATGATGCACGTTACAAAGACGTCCTCAGTCACGAAAGTACCACCGTTGCGGGCCTGCTGCTTTCAAATCCCAGCTCGTCATGCTCCAGTCCTATGATTGGGGAGAGTTGCTCAGTCTTTCTGCATTTCATGGGTCATCTGGGAAGAGGCTGAGCCACTCTCAAAATTTGGCATTTTCAGTTTCACTCTGGCTATTTCAGACTTTCCTTTCTCTAGTCCAATTTCCTTTTGTTTCATTTCCTCCAACTTCAGTTATTTTTCTCCCCTGAATTAAATATTTCCAATTCTTTTTAAGATCTATCTTAAACTTCTCCACCAGCCTACCTACTTTAATGCAGAAAGACTGTCCTCAGAAAGCCACTGGCCCAGCTGAAACGCCCTGCTCCAGCAGATGCTGCATGTTTGTGTGTGCCGCGGCCAGACGCTCCTGCTACAAGCACTTTAACAGTCCCGTATCTAAGCATTCCATGCTCCAACTTTGCTAGAGGCAAGATCAAAAAACAGCACTAAAAACACAAATAAAGGAAAATGAACACAACAGCATCTTCTGAAAGCTTAGAAAACCTGTTCAGCAGAGCAGGCACTTTTAATTAGAAATGCTACCAGACTGCAGGAGCAGCCAAATGCGACTCCTTGGAACACAGCAGGATGTGCTGACTCACAGGCAGGAGACTCAAACCCCGACTCTGCCTGTCTGGCCGGCCTTTGCTGAAGACCGGTCTTCACAGCACCTTCACACCAAGCTGGACTCTTCCACAGGAAGGCCACGGGCACGTGCTTTTCAGCTCAGGAGGTAACTTGGTTGCATGGCTCTGTCCCTGGGAACCCTGCTTGTCCTTCTAGAGTCCTAGGGGTTTCTGTAGGCTGCATTTGTTTGAAATCTTTCAGCCCTGCATTAAGTAATTTGAAATGTTTAAAATACCATTATGAAAAATACGAAATTGGGTTTGTGTTCCCAGGAGAAAAGGAAAGGGTGGGGCTCTCAGTAGAGAAAAGAAAAGTACTTTTCCCCGCAGGCTTCAGTGACCTGGGTGCTGCGCGGGTCACTGAGGGTGTTTTCGGAATCACATCCGAGCACAGACGGACGCAGCCACTGCTCTTTGCCGGGAGTAGAACCATTAGTAAGGCTCTTCCAAGCAAGCTGCCCTCACGTCGCCCGTGGGACTGTCGAGAAGTGAAACAACTTCCGGGCATAAACAGGGATCTTTAATTTTAACTATATATTGTAGTTTTCACCTAAGCAATCACATAAAAAATGCAAAGGGCCACTCTGTACCTGTGACCTAAAACACTGTGAACAATGAACTGTATTACTTTCATAAAAAGGAAAACAATTTCCTATGGGGTAAGCACTCATTCCCTCCTCTAAGACCTGCCAGCAGGGATTCTGATCCCACGTGTATAACACACTTCTCCGCACTTGCTGACAGTGGTTTAAGAGTATTCCCAGAGACAAAACAACAAGCAAAAAATCCTCTCAATGAATCCTTTTCTTTTTCTATACAAAGACATTAAAAGTGAGAATTTTGTAAAGTCCTCGCTCATCTGTTAGTATGGTTAAAAAGAAAAAACTACAAATCACACTTTTTAAATTGTTTATTGACAACTTTGGAAGTAAAAGATACTCAGATAGGCACAATAGGATAAACGATAAGAAAGAGACAACCTTAAGGGATTTACTGACATTCTACCAATTCCAGAATATAATCCATCTTCAAAGGATGAGAATTTGTCATCCAGGCCGACAAGTTTTTAAATGTGCTGCTTGCTTTAGATATAATTCCCTAACATTGTGGCAATCAACAATGGAGCGAGTAACCCTAAGTCAGCAGAAGCAATAACATCTACCTGGATGCCAAAACTGTTAAATATGTTTTTTTAAATTAAAGTTTATTAAAAGCCTATCAGGTTATATTGTGCCTTGGACTCACACTGAATTAATTTCCCTGCATGTCTAACCTATAGTTCAAATTTGCGAGATTTTAATAGGTATTTCAGGTTTGCCTTCAATTTACATTTACGTGAAATCATATTTCCCATTATACAGTTCCAAACTCAACAGAGCTTTGGAATCTCTCCATCGATATGATGGAAAAGCAACAACAACAATAACCTTACACTGTGAAGTCAGAAAGTCTTTATCCCCACTCCAGTGTAGGAAGTAGCGATGCAGCCCTGGCTGGTTACCTGTCCTGTCTAAGCTATAGTTCCCTGCAAATACAATGATCGGCAGCTTCCCTAGCACAGGACGCTGTGTAACTACTCTGAACAGAAAATGCAATGCCTGTGTTTGCGAGCCCTAAGGAAAAGCAGAGCAAATCTATAATGGCCTTAGCTATGGATCAGGTGCTGTCCTATTCTCAGCTCCTCTCATAAAAGACAGTTGCCTGATTCAGAAAGACAAACATCACGTATTCTCCCGAAGATGTGGAATCTAAAACAGATGACAAAGAAGTAGAAGGTCAAGAGAAAGTAGTAAGAAAGAAGTGGTGTACAGCTAGGTTACAGGGGTGTGAAGAGGATCAAAATACATTATGCACAAATATGTGAAACTAGGGGGGCAGGGTGGGGCAGACAGGCAACGGGGGAGAAATCCGAATGACTGAATCTGCAAAAGTGAAACTCGTGAATCTATATAACCAAGACATGCCAAAAACCTTGCAAAAAAATAGAGATAGCTCTTAGAGCTCTACATTTAGACAGGAAAAATGGGGACTAATCATTAAACCATATGCCTCGGCTTTCTCCAAAACAACAAAAGAAAGGATTTTTAACTCTTTAAGTTACCTTACCCTCACTTAGCTATTCCTCTAAAAGAAAAAAGCAGACCAGCATGGGGATAATTGAAAGTTCCAGTTAACCTAACCCTTGTTAATCTTGATTTTGTTATTGCTAAACCATTTCATTACAAACTCTTACTGGTATAATTGCTTTAGAACCTGTTCCGTATGGTGCCTTCTGTTCTCTAAGCCGAGCTGACCCCAAAAGAAGAACCCTTTGCATTCAATCTGAGAGCTGCACCCGGTTCTCAGAATGAAGATGGCATTTTAGTCTCCTGTTTGTGAGCTGGTGCCTTTTCCTATATTTTTATTTTTAAAAATCCAGTTTGAGGCTTTGCCTCATGTCCTCATCTCAGACACCATTTTTTTAAAAAGGTGAGTGAAAGGAAAGCTTTTCCGTAGAAAATCTCACACATAATGATACCAACAGGGCTTTCATTCTGCCGGTTGCCTGGCTGACTAGTATATTGGAAATAAGTGAAGATGGGAAAATAACAAGGAACCAGCTTCCGCTGAGGGGAACAAATTCTACAGTTCTGAAGTTGTTAGGAAAAGCACAATGAAAAATAATCTTAGCATCACGGAAGAAAGCAATTCTCAGCAGTAAAGCAGTAATGAAGAACTGGACATCTTCGGAAACACACAAAATGGGCAGTAGGAGCACACAGGAGTTACAGTGCTTCACGTCACAAGATGAACTGGATGATGGTGAGACTGTCTGGGGAACTTGAGTTCTCCCATGTGTTTGATTTGCTTTGCCTTATTTTCTAAGTGATTATCCCTTCTATTTAGGCCTCTACCTTCAGGTCACAGCGACAGGCAAAGGGACTTAAGATGGCATTAATTAGGATGCCATTCCCAGCACTACGGTGAAGGGTAATCACTCATTGGCTCAAGATGAGGACTCATGACTTGGAATATTTACATGGCAGGCTCTCCACTGTGAAACTGAAGATGCTAATCCACAGCGATGACAGGGACCAAACAGGCCTTTGGAATGGAGCAAACGCCTTTCAAGTTTCAGCAGAAGGCTAGAAATTAATGGACGGCAACCAGTAGCAATTATTTCTCTTTGTACATTCTATGCCTGTTTTTCTTTATGATGAAAGACAGTACATTGTTACATGCAGTTTTCAAGAACTTTATAAAGAGGTGAGTGGAGACTCAGCATGAATTCTTCCTATATGCACAAAAAGTCACTAGCAGTGGCACACGGTTACAGACTCTCACTTAGACAGTATCTGTTTTTAAGATACTGAAAACGCTTTTCAATATCACGTGAACCCAAGGAACTCTAATAACATCTTTGGAGCTGAGAAGGTAGCGAGGATCATCTTTCTTTCACTGATGAGAAAATGGAGCAGAGCTGATTCTGAGATTTAACCGAGATCAAATGTCAGAAAGCAAACAATCTCAAATCAGAGCCTTTCAAGTCTCAATTGACAGTTGCAGCGCACAGGGCCAGTTCCCTGGTGTTGTGTGAGAAGATAACACGACAGCGGTGAGGATTAAGTGTACAGGCTCTCAACTCAGTCTCCCCCACAGGACCTTTTGCTCCCATATGCAAAACTAGGATACTTGCTACATAACATCATCTGAAAGGTCTAATTAAAAATTAGTTCTTCTCAGAGAGAAAAAAATTAAGTACGCATGGCTCAGCCGTACCTCTGCTCAGTCGCGCGGTTGTTTCTGTCTGTGTATCAGCACATACAGTCCTCCTTCCTTATTCACAGTTTTGCTTTCCTTGTTTTCAGTCATCTACAGTCAACTCTGGCCCAATACTGTTAAATTAAAAATTCCAAAACTAAATAATTCATGTTTTGTAATCCACACTGAGTAGCGTGATAAAATCTCACGGTGCCTGCCCCACCCGGCCCACAACACGAATGGTTCCTCTGTCCAGCATGTGGAACCTGTTCGCCAGTCGCTTGGAAGCAGCCTAAGTTATCAGGTCGACTGTCACAGTGCCACGGTGCTTGGGTTCAAGTGGCCTTTATTGCACTTAATAGTCAGCCCGAAGGGCCAGAGTACAGATGCTGGCAATTCTGATTTGCCAAAGAGAAGCCTTAAAGTGTGGGTGAAAATATAATAAGACATTTTGAGAACAAAAGAGACCACATTCGCATAACTCCTATTATAGCAGATTATTATAATTTTTTCACAAAATAACCACAATGAGTTATTTTGGTTAATATCTTACTATGCTCGGTTTATAGAATAATAGAATCATAGATCCACACATATATCAAAGAAAGCACTACCCCAGGTCAGGCGTCTACCAGGGCTCCTGGAGCTTGTGCCTACAGGGAAGGGCAGCTACTGCCTTGCATCTGAAGCAGAGCGGAGGAAGGCATTTTCAAGTAAGCATATGAAAGGAACCGCAGCCTCCTGGAAAGCAAGCCACAAGCATCAGTTCTTTCCTCTTTGCAGATTCTGGGCTCTAAAATCCCTTTCAAATGAATCGTTGGTACTACCGACATTAATGGTAAGAAAATCTCAAGCCTTTATCAACGAAGAAAATAGCTGTGAGGATTTCGTGTGTATAGCACTGCAGCTATTAGAGATTTTCAATTAACCTTTGTACCTGCTTGGCCAGTACCTAAACCGTCAGACTCCAACGCCACACACTACATCACAGTGTGCAGAATACGGTAAAGATTTAATTAATATTTGTAATGCTTGAAGGCAGTTTCTACCAAAAAAAAAAAAAAGTTAAAGAAATCATCCTAATTATTCACTTGTACGGCAACCATGATCAAAAACAGGAAAGTTCTCTGCACTTGACAGATAAATATTTATCATGACTCAGTGCAGTATTAAACACCATTAAAGCACTCAAACATGATGTTGTCACTGAGTCATATTTTCATCTAAGGTAGAATGTTGTGCTTAGGTACTGCACAAGTCACACCATGGAAACACAATCCTTCTCCTTACAGAGCTGCTAACATTGTTATATGCATTGGAAGACACATCTGCACAATACGCACATACATAACACTAGTAAAGATAGAAAATATTAGTTTCTTTATTATCAGGGGCTGCTTTCTGTGTTTTGAATATATCAGTCACTAGATTTGTGCACAAAAAGAAGACAAATGGTTCTGCACTTCCATAAAATGATGTTAGCTCTTGACTTGACTCTTCCCCAGTGTCAAAAGGGTGAAGGTGAAGATGAGGGAACCTCAAGGCCCGCAGAGGGTGTGCTGCTCCCGCCGTCCCCATCTCACCTCAGTGGGCCTCCCGCAAAGCACGCTGGGTTTTCTGAAAGTCGCCTTCTCGGGAATCTCAGACTCATTTGATCATCTGATGCACACACATGACCCACCAGCTCTTCTATTCACAAAAAACTGTCAAAGAGGATAAAATGCTTCTCTCCATGCTAGAAGATGTCATGACTTCTCATCTTCATTTATTTGCTAGACAACCTCTCTTATTTCTTAAAAATGTTCAGTTCTAGTACTAAATCAAGAGGCTCGGTAATAATAACAATAGCTATTTAGAAACAAAATTCAAACATTCCCAGGCAGGAAGTTAGACAAAGGGGAAAGAATAAAGAGCACCATCTGCCTTAACTAAGTCAAGTTCATTTCAGAACAGAAAATCCACCAAGAAGGGGAGGTGTGTGGAAAGCTTCGGGACAAGGAGCAGCTCGGGAAGCAGAACTGGGATTTCTTCTGGAAACGGAAAGAGACGACTGCAGGATGTGAGGAGTAAATCATAAGCAGCCCTCAGCTGTCCCCAGAAACTGCACCAGCGATTCGGGCAGAAGGCGGGCAGGCAGCCACAGGACGGATCCGCCAGAAGCTGACTCCGACCGAGGTCTGAAGGTCAGCCCGCGGCACCCTGCCCCGGCCCTGGAAACCGCGGCGTGTGTGCGGCCTTACCCCACTCCACCTCTGCCGTCTGTGGACAGAGCGGCTTCTCTTTAAGGCAAGGAGACCCGCCAGCGCCCAGTGTGCTAAGGTGCGGGGATTGCTGGCTGTATGTCGCCGGGCGTCTGTGGTTTTCCTCTTACCTCACCGATTTCACCTCCTCCATGCTCTTACTTCATCCTTCTCTTCCACACACCTCAAAACTTTAGCATAGTTCACCATTTGTTCTTTGGTTCTCCCTTCTGTTCTATCCGTACTCATTCTCTTGGAAAACTAACCCAGTCTCGGGGTTTACCCACCACCCATGAGCCAATGACGTTCAGGTTTCTAGCTTGAATTCTTGCCTTGCTATCGACCTATTTAACAGCTCCTTTTGGATACTAATGGCATTTTAGATTTCACTTGCCCAACACTGAATGACTGAACTTCACTCCCTCACCAAAAACTGTGTGCTGGGGTTGAGGATTTAGCTCAGTGGTAGAGAACCTGCACAGCAAGTGCGAAGACCTGAGTTCAATACCCAGCCCCCTAAAACAAGAAATAAAACCTAGCTGTTTCTCCCTGTGGTCTTCCTTGTCACAGATGGTAGAAATTCACAGGCAAGGCTTGGTCGGAAGCCTTGAGGGTATCCTTGACTCCTCTTTTCATTTCCCACACTTGCTCATCTTTAGAAATTTTTGCTGCCTCTTCTTTCACAACTTACCAAGTATCAGACCCTCTTCGGTCGCCTGCACTATTCCTGGCTTCTCCACTGCAGTCCCGTTATACTGGATCCCCGACTCTGTTTAGCATGGCCGTCCGCCCCACACTGTTAGAGATCCAGATTTTTTGCTTGCCCTTGCTCCCATTTGAAAAAAAAATCCTATTAATAAAATACATGTTCTTCTGAATGTATTGTTTGGCCAAATCTTCCATGACCTTGCGTTTTGACACTCAATAGCATAGATTTTACTAAGCCCAAAGTCCTTTGCTCTGTTTCGATAGTTTACCTGCAGCACGGTTGCTTCACAAATTCTACTTTAGGTAGAAGGGGAATCAGTTGAAAACGATTTCTGGAAGTGGAAAAAGAAAACATACAGTGAATGTCTCCCCTATATTCAGTCTGACGTGCTTATAGCAGATTAATGGTGGCCAGCATAGCTGATGCTGCTGGGAGGTCTCTTCCTTTGCCAGAAGGTTTAGCTATTTTAGAAATTCAAAGTTCTTGGTAGCCATAAAACATGCCCTTCTATAGTCTTCCCCTTTGCCTCTTCTCGTGTATCAAGGGAAACTTGGGACATCTTGCGGTTCTCTTCCCAGTGTATTTTTCACTGAACTCTGCGGTAACATCTGGGTCCCTTCTCGCCACACAAACACACCAAGTCCCTCACAGGAGAGCCGACTGCCTCCGATGGCTTGGCTCAGAGCTGTGATCAGCCTATGGGACAGCGATGAATGATAACAAGGGTTCTCAGACATTCCAGAAGGGCTATCACCTGAAACAGTAGGGACAATCTTAAATTGACAATCTTAGCTGTTCAAAAAGTGATGGTTTTGTGTTATTCAGCTTTCATTACTGTAGCAATGACATAAGATAATCAACTTACGAAGAGATGAAGTTTATTTTGGCTCACAATTTTGGAGGATTTTGTTCAAGAGTGGTCGGCCCCTTTGCTGTTGAGCCTGTGGAAGGGCAGCTCATCAGGGCCGGAGCACACGGCTGGGGAATGCTGTTCAGCGAGTGGAAGGAAGAGGAAAGAACAGCAGAAGAGATCAGCCTCCTCATTGCCGTGGGGGACACACCCCTGACTCAGGACGTCCTACCTCTGCCCTAAACTCCTACAGTGCCAAGCCAGGAAAGACGCCTTCCACACGGGAGCCAGCAGGCGACACCACAGATGTAACTGGAGCAGCTGGGCTTAGTTTCTGTTTTGAGTGCCCGTGCTGTAAGATCTCTGTCTGTTCAAGCTCTCTCCCACCTTCCTTCTCCCACATTTTCGTGCTGTATCCTGGTCAAACGGTAAAAGGAAATCACGAGGGGAACATCACCAAACTCAGGCGCTATGGCAGTGGGCCGCTGCTCTCTCTGGGTCACTGAGAGCAGAGTGGACGTGATAAGCACGGCACCCGCTGGCCTGAGGCTGTCTTCAGACGTTGCTGTCCAGGGGTCGCCGACACTGTCAGGACAGTTCTTCTGAACTCGCGGGTGAAGCGCCAGCCAAAGCGCAGCAGCTGACAAAACCCACCTACTTCTCTCCCTGCCGGCTCTTAGCTAAGAAGACGCTGTCAGGGCTGCAGCCCGCCCACAAAGAACACAGAAGGGAGTAAAAAGTTATGCAAAGTTATTTGCTTTGGGCCTGCTCCGTGTAGCAACCCTGCTGCTGTTGGGGGTTCAGCAGCTTTGGTTAAACAAATCTGCGATATTCGCCAAGGTCTCTTCTCTTCCTGCCATTCTCAGCAGTCTCATCCTGCGGGCTAGGACGGGTCACCTCCAGCAGGAAGCCCAGCAAGTCTAGTGTATTTCTTTGTCTAATGAATCAATTGCTTTAAGAAAACAGCACCGATTGCTGCCTCACCCTCAAGCCTCCGACGGCCTTGGCGCTGACCCGAGGGGCAGTGGGTTGGCTGGAGAGCAGGGTGAGCCCAGAGCCTGCGCACTCAGTGGGGAGGCCAGCTGCTGTCTGTGCTGCTGCACTGCCACTAGCCCACCCTGCCCGCCAGGCCCCTGGCCCTGGGAGACCCAGACTTCGCTCTGACTCCCACTGGCCCGGAAATAGCGAGTCTAGAACCAGCCGCTCTCTCTGTACCTCTGCCCAAATCAGCCATAGAACTTTGAGTCTGCGAACAAGATCCCTATAAAAGTCATAATAGAAATTATTGTACCATTTATATAAAATATGTAATTTCATATAAATTGTATTTGATTGCTCAGCCATTGTGTGCATTAATCAGGCTTCGTGGCTTAGGCTGTGCTGCCCTGGAAGAAAGGCGCTTCTGGCCAGATGGGCTACGGACACGTGAATGTGGCTTGTGTCGTTTTTATTTAATGTAATTTTAGTTAGTTCAGTTTTAATTGGAAAATCTAATATTATTTCAGATATTGGAAATTTTAGATGCTTCTGGAACAATTAAGTATGTGAATCTACCTTCTTCTGCTATGTACTTTGTGAAATCTAATAGCAGACCAAATACTTCCAGTGTCAGCAAACTAATTAAGACTTACTGGAAATATAAAGTGCACACAGGTTTTGAAGTTTTAGTGTGAAAAAAGGAATGCAAAATATTTCATTAATAGTTTTAAGTCAATATTTTAAAAGTTTATGATTTTGGATATATTAGGTAAAACAAAATACACCATAAAAGTTAGTTTCATCGATTTCTTTTTTTAAAATGTGACAGTTTAAAGTAACATACTTGGGGGCTGGAGTTTGCTCAGTGGTTAGTGTGCTTGCCTCACAGGCACAAGGCCCTGAGTTCGATTCCTGACACCAAAAATAAATAAATGACGCATCTGTCTGCATCGTGTTTCTGCTGGATGGCATCCATCACCAGGCAGAATCTGAAGCAGTTCCTGCGGCTGACACGCGGAAGCGAGCCCACCCCACCATGGGACAGGTTTGCAGGCTGGCTGACTCCCATCGCAGGAATGAATTTTTGGGATAGTGGGAAGCCTGGGAAAGCGTTAAGAGGCAGAAATTTAAAAGTGCACACTCAGAGAAATAGAGTGCAGGCCCTGAAGAGACGGAGGTGCATCTTTCCTGCAGCAGGCAGCGTCTGTTCTTCTCTTGAGGGGTGGAGACTCCCCCGAGAGAGGGGACACCCCAGAAGGCTGCTTGCCATTTTACAGGCACAGGGCACAGGCCAAGTTTGTTTCTTTTTAAATTTTCTTTCAATGGTTAATTTAAGCATTCTTTCCATTCTCTCAACCTGCTCGTGTGTCTTAGGATCAGGTTCTGCTGCTTCTCAATGAAGCTGATCTGTGAATTTAAGTCTTCCTGAGGCATCTGGGGTGTGACGGTCCAAAGGGAAGGAGCCCACATTTAACCAGGGCATGCGGACGTGGATGTTTTGGTGACTTCAGCTGCGTCCAGAAGACATAGTCTTCTTAAAGGTACAATTTTCCGTTATGAACGCCTTGTCTCCTTTGTACTTACCTTCCGTTTCTTCTATCCTACTTCTGTACTGGTTTAGGCAAACTGTGCTGATCTAACGGCCTTATAAAACTTTAAGAATTATATCACTACATTTAAGACTTTGGACCCAAAACATTTTGAGTTCACAGTTTACCCTGAGGCCTCTTGGTAAAAAAATAAACCCTCTGTGTTCCTTTTTTTGCTGTAGAAAATACCGCAGGAAAGTGTTCTCTTCCTAATGCAACTTAGGCTCAGTAATGAAGAGCAGAGCAGACAGAACTGCTTAGGCTCCTCTTTTTTCTCCAAAATTTGCATGCCATAATGCATTCCTGACATTATTTCCTCAGCTTCTGCCATCACGGAAGCTCTCTCTGCTGAAAACCCTCCTGAGTGAAATAACGAGAGGAAATGAATGAATGCAGAAGATTAGGCTGCTATTTCCTCCTTCTTTTGTGCCTGTAAAATGCACCATATGGATGTATCACAATGTGCCCGGCAGAAATGGGAATGTCTGCTAAAGTTTTATTTTTTTAAAGAATGGCATCAAGTACCCATGATGAATGAACTTTGAACACTAAGTGATGAATGTGTTTGAAAACCCATCTCTTCCAAAGTTACATCGAGTTTCCGGTAACACGACATCCGGGTTCATTTTAAGTGGCTTGACCTCCAGGTTTCACAGACAATCTAATGCCTCCGTGAGATCGCAGAGTGAAGTAAAACCCACCACTTGTGCTGCCTGCAGACAAACACGTTTTAAGGATTTACAAGTTACGGTTTTAATCAACTCTTAGAGTTTAGTGGGGCAACTAAGTCAACTTTAGTCTTTAAAAGTAAGTATATTACTAACATTTTTAGTAAATGTTATTGTTGCTAAGGGACACCACTACATACTACTACTGCAAACTTGAAGACACTAATTGTTCAAATATACACTAAACTAAATATTTATCAGGAACCAAGTTTTATCGTCAACCACACACACACACACACACACACACACACACACACACACACACACACAGAATTAAAAAGACAAAAATAATTGTCCTGTTTCTTCAGGTATTACAACATAGTCCCAGACATAAGAAACCCAAAAATATAACATTGACGAATTAGAATTGTTAGGCTTTAAACAGACAATAAGCAATGAAAAGAAAAATAATAAAATGGGTCAACACATGCTAAGATGAAAAGCAAAAAAGAAAAATCTCAGGCAATGAGAAAAATGATACAAATATGTTCTAAATATAACCAATATAATTCCTATGGTTTACACTCAAATATGGCTTTATTTCTGTTTCTGAATATGTTGAGCAAAGGCCCTGCAACAACCTCTCATCGAAATAATCATACTAGATATGATAAATATGTTTAAGTATTCTTGAAGAAACAATGTGTCCAAGAACAAAAGGAATTCCCAGAGGAAAAAAGTTCTAGCTGAGAACTAGAATCCAAGGAAGTAAGTAGACTATGAAAGTCACCGTTTACCCTGGATCATTTGCCTAATTAGGTAGATTTCACCTTTGATAGATTTAATTCCATAGGCTCATGAGATTTTAGAGGAGAAACCCTCAGTGAAACAGCCACCCCAAACAATCATCTAGCCCCAACCCCAGAAGCCTTCGAAGAAATTTGTCATCTTAATACTTAGTGCTAGAGAGGGAGAAATTATCACTGAGGACTTGGAATCTCGAGCTTATCTTCACAAACAAAGGACCGTTGCCTAGATGTTTGGGAAAGTTACGAATTAAAATTAATGGAAAAATGTAAATAAACCTGCTGCAAATAGGGAAGAGTGGGGGAACAGAAGAGGGGACGGGAAGAGGGGGGAAAACCAAGATGTACCATGTACAGGTACAAAATAACCATGTTGAATACGATCGTCATGTATACGATGAGCCAATACATGTTCTTGGTAAAAAAAATTAAAACTATATATATTTGAAAAATTAAAATTAGATTCAATCCCCAGTCACACACACACACACACACACACACACACACACACACACAGAATTAAAATTATTTATCCAAGAATGCAATTTCCCCCAGTTGTCAGTTAGAAACAAATGAAAGCCTTATCAAAGAAACTCTCATTTCAGAAAAAGAAAATCTTCAGCTCATAATACGCCAGCTAAAAATGGCAGGAAAAGAGACACCACAACTGTGAAGCAGCAGAAAGAACACGGACTCCAACAGGACTTCATTCAGATACCCACGTTCTGAGACACAGACCCTGAAATCATTATACTGAATGTATTTAAAGAAATGTGTAAAACCAGAAAATATATGCATGATGGACAAAGCATATTTAAAACTCTCCAAATACAATCTCTACAAATTAAATAATTAAAACTTTAAAACACAATAGATAGTTTTAATGACAAAAAATGAGGAGAAAATTTGTTCTATATGAAGAAATTATCCAGATTGTGGGTGGCATAGAAAGAAAAAAATTGATGGAAAATAAAAAATAAGGTTAAGAAACAATTCAGTGAGAAGGTGTTGCACATCCTACTTGGAGTTCCAGAATGAAACAGAGACGGGACAGGCTTCAGGTAGCCGAAAATTATTAAGCACCATGGAAACACCCTAATTCAGACGTTCAGAAGGCCCACGAAACCACAGCTGGAGACACACTGTGAGCCTGCAGGGGAGCAAAGCGAGGGGAAGGGACAAGAGGGAAGACTGGCCGCCCTCGGAGGCGCAGCGTCTGGACCATGTCAGCTCCTCACCAGCTGCTCTAGAAGCCTCCCGATTAGGCCCGTGCATTTAATACATTAAGAGAAAATTATGGAAGCATGGGCCACCAAAACATCCATCAAGAATGGGGACAAAATAGGACATTTTCATAAAAACAAAATTCAAGAGTATTTATGCTCAGCTCTTCTTCACTAACAGAAATTCAGGATGCATTTCAGGAAGAAGATGACCAATCCCAGAGAGTGGCCCGAGCTCCCAGAAGAAATGGGGCAAATAAACATTAACCTCTTGGAATTGTAACCGCCATGTCCTTATAGAGTAAACAAGATAGTCAAAACAGAACCACGAAAAGTTAACCCAGAGAAGGGTGAACAGAGTTAATATGTCTAAGGTAATAAAAGAGATGTGAATTAAATTTAGAGTTTGGTGAGTAAAGAGTGCATACTGTCTTTGCAAAAAGGTCAGAACGCAGTGTATACAGTCGGCGCACTATTGTGAGCTCTCCTCTGTGCATCTGGCCAAGCGTGGATCTGACAGGTCAGTAGGCCTGCAGGGCTTTCACCTGTGCTGAACGTGGACAGGCTTTTTCCTTACCATTATTTCATAAACAACACAATAGAACAACTATTTACATAGCATTTTCATCATCTCAGAATTCTAAGCAGCCTAGAGAAGATTTAAAGTGTACAGGAGGGTGTATATAGGTTACATGCAAATACCGTGCAGATTTATCCAAAGAATTTGAGCATCTGCAGATTTCAGGATCTGTGGAAGTCCTGCTGTGTACTTTAAATTATCTCTAGGTTATTTATAACACCCAATACAATGCCTGCAAATCACTTTTCTCACACAGATTCAGAGTAGTACTTGGCACATGGCAAATGCAAGGTTTTCTTTTTGAGACTCTCAAAGATTTTTCCAAATATGTTCCATTCACAGTCTATTGACTCTACAGATGCTGAACCCATGAGTGAGGGGGACCAACTTGATACACAGCTGCCCACCCTTCTCATGAAAGACACAAGGAAGCCCGCCACTCCCAGGAAGATAGAATGGGCTTACTTTTCCCCATTCCGCCCACTAAGTACAACTGGAAAGTTTGGGTACCATACACGAAACACACATAAGACGACAGCACTCAGAGAAGGCAGATCCACCGGGGACCTTGAGTCCAGAGGGACATAATGGAGAGTCACCTGCACTCTTCTTTTTTGCTTTGCATATCTCAGTATGAAGAAAGCAATGAACTGGAGGCACCACGGATGTAAACAAACAAAATATCCCAACAAAATCCTGCCCTCTCCAGCCAAAGGCTGGACAGGACAGCCAAGCAAGAAAGAAAACTATTGGAAAATAACTACTCGACTCTAGCAAACCCTCTAGGAAAAACGATGGCCCCGTCCAGTCCAGCAGAAGGCAAACTTCCAGCCCTAGAAGGCTGCCTGAGGTCCGCAGCCCCCCTGTGCTGCAGGGTGGAACCAGAGAAGCAGGACCTGGCGCCTTCCTCCCTGATGGTTGGTGGGGAGCTCCTAACTCACATGGGGGCTCTAAAGCCACAAGGACTCTCCTCCGCCTCCATGAGGGCGGTGCCAAGGGAGACTGAGTGAGTCAAGGGTTTCGCCATTGTCCTTCGGCCTAGACGCAGGGGTAGTAGGGAGCCAGGCCTCTCGCTCTGGGCCAGGGAGGTGTCAGTGCAGGCAAGAAAGCCAGGACTCGCGCCTGCATCTCAGCAACACCCTCTTCAGGTGTCAGACAGAAGCCAAATGGGGAATCTGGAGCTCCTCATTCTCCGCTCTGCACTAACAAGAAGACCCCCCCTTGCCCCCATTTCCCCTGCCAGAGCAGTGTCAGAAAAGACTTGTTAACAGAAGTTTTAGATAATATCCAGAATCTCAGGCAAATGTACAGACATCAAACAAAACATCACTCTCCATACGAAGAGTTGGGAAGATCTCAAAGTGAAGGAAGGACTCGGGTAGAACACAGAATGCATATATCTGCTGTTAAAAGATGAGGGAAATAAGGCATCATGCAAGACCTAAGCGAAGAAGGATGGCTTGGTAATACAAATCACAAAGATAAATGCAAAGCAGACCATGACAAGAAGCTTAATTTAGTACAAAGAGTGCCATTTTGCTTAAAATTTTAAATTGATCAAGAAGAAAAAAAATTTAACCTCATTATGCAGCCTCAAAACTCACAAAGAGATAATGTCAGAATTGGAGACAAACTTAAAAACAGGGACTGATTTGCCGCTCGAGCCTTGCCTGCCCCACTAAAGTCTCTGGACAACAGGCCCAACTCTCGCGGGAGCCAGTTTCATTCTGGAGAGAGTCCGGCTGAGGCGTTTAGACACACAGGCACGTCTCAGCCGCCTCATCTCCATCGCCAGGGCTCCTCTGGTGTCCAGGGGTGTGCTGGGCTCTGACTGACATGGGGTTCTGCCGGGAGGCAGGGATGGGGCCCGGGGTTGGAGAGGCGCACATGGGAGCCGACTATGTCCGCGTACACCCGTAGATTTTGCTGCAAGAGTCTGAGGCTCGGTGAAACTTGAAAATAGCATCAGATACCTCCACGAAGATGAAAACCATCTACCAGGACTGTGGCGTTTCCTACGGAAACACAGCAGTAAATGTGACAGAGGCCCCTGCTGGAACACCTCATGCATCGCTCACTCAGAAGGACACAAAGCTTGAACTCCCAAGTTAATCTAAGGTGTGATTCCTTGTTACTGGCTTTTGGCAGCATGTTCTACAGGGCTCCCTGGGCTCTGTTGTGAGCCTGGCACACGTACCCCAGGGGAACCAGGACTCTTTCTTCCTGGAGAGAAGGTAAAATGTCAGCATCAGGGGACCCAAGGCCAGGCTGTCCTCACCGCCAGTCCCTGAAGAAAGGAAAGGGGTCCCCACACTGGCTCTTAACTCATTTCAAGGACACCAGCTGAAAAGAACAGCCAACCATCCACCCATTCCACGAGAACACAACTCTAACTCCACCTATTGCACGAAACACTAACTCTAACAACACTCGCTCTGGGCAGAACATCAGAAAAGTCCACAGGTTTCTCTCCACTCCTCCTGCCCTCGTGAGTGTAGCTCTCAGAGGACACTGAGTGGACAGACTCCTGTAGCTCTCAACCATACCACTGACCAGGATACCCAAGCGTCAAGTGAAGCTTGTCCCGAAGCTAGACAAGCCCCTCGGGCTGAACTTTCTCTCTTAAGGGTCATCTTGCACAGTCTGCCTCTCCCTCCTCACCAGCACTGCACACCACAAAGGAAATTTACAAAACGCCAAATGCTAAGAGCAAACATAAAGGCTCTACCCCTGCACTCAGGAATCCAGGGGCAGGTGACTGTCCCGGCGCCACTGCCAGGATACCACAGGAAAAACCGCTGTATTGCTCCAGGATCTTATCTTAAATCTCAAGGATCGATCACATGGAATGTGCGTAGTCTTCCTTACCACAAGACCTTTTATCCAGGCTACAAGCTAAAAGACCTCAAACGTGATTGCCTGCACGGCTGGGAGCTTTTCCACTGAATGGAACTCTGGGAAAAAACCTCTACATTTGGGTTTTCATCTCCTCAGCAGAGCAAATTATCCCATCAGCCCGCTGAGAAGTGGGAGGTTACTGTTCATGAAACTGTGAACGAGCGCAACACAACAATGCAAATGAGAAGTTTGAAGTCATTTCTGCCAGTTAAGGCTTATCCTAGAAAA
Source organism: Hystrix cristata (assembly GCA_004026905.1). Classification (NCBI taxonomy): domain Eukaryota; kingdom Metazoa; phylum Chordata; class Mammalia; order Rodentia; family Hystricidae; genus Hystrix; species Hystrix cristata. Next base: position 64,081 of record PVJO010002280.1, read on the forward strand.
TGCTCATTCTCAGAGAAAAGGGAAGAAAATACACTGTGGCCTTTCCATGGAAAGTTTTAAGAATATTAGCAGTTTCTAAGGGAAGCTAGAGAGAGCTTCTCGACTCCGTGCCTCCCTCTGTCACTCCTCTGTCGTGAGGACGTTTTGTTAGTGACTCCGGGCAGATGAACGCCCTCTGCTTGTCTGACCTGGAGCACACTGCCAGCCCACAGTGTGTTCCTCCTCCTGCAGCATCCTAAGCCAAGACCGCAGAACTCATGTAAGGACTTTGGGCCTCCAGTATCTAGGCCGCTTGCGTTTCCGCCTCCGGCTGTCTCTCCCGGAGCCATCATGACACATTCGCTTCCAGCAGCAGACTCGTGTTCCGGTTTCCTGCGCGACCCTTGGGTGCTCGGTGATTTGCCCTGTTTTTCAAAGACGGTGAGGATCTGATTTCAGACCACTGCATCCTTAGGTGGTCTTACCCGGTCTATGCCACGCTCTCTGTGAAATGCAGGTCTCAAAGTACAAGAACACTAGAGGACTCCGTTGGAGACTAGCGTACTAAGAAGAGCTTTGCCTGTTCAGGCCGGGTGAGGCACAGCCCGACACCAGCAGCCCACTTGGAATGCCTCAGCCTCCGCAGGCTCACAGAGGAAGTAAACCAAGCAATCAGAGTGGCGGTAAGACCAGAACTAATGGGCTCTTAGGACACTTTCAAATTTCTACCTTTAAGAAGTGTCTCTCCGAAGTCTGTCCCTACCTCCTACATAGCTTCTCCCATCCCAGTGTCACCATCATCCTTCAAGCCTGGCAACGCAGCTCTGTAGCTGCATGTCTCTACCCTTCCGCAGGCAGCTGCTCACACAGGGAGACCCCTGGCCCCTGTCCACATGGCCCTCGCACTGAGCAGGGCCCTAGCACTCGGTGAATGTCTGAAGAATAAAATGAGCTCTCTCTCAACCTCAAGGAATGACTCTTGTTCCCAGGCTGTCTGATGGCTGGCTGGCTAGTGAACAATCACACACATACTCTAATTAGAACTAGACATGCTGCCAGCCTCAGTGGGCCCTTGGTGATACTCAGCAGTTCTAGCACTTTCCCACTCCTTTACAGATGTCTCAAACTTTTAATCTTCTCGTGAAGCCCCTAAAACTACTTCCAGAATATGACAAACCAATAGATGTCATAATATCCTACTGAAAAATCAGGTACAAATTTCTTTCATTTCTTTCTTCTTTCTCCCTTGGCCTCTTATTTTCCTCTATTGTTATACTTTTCTCTTCTCCTCTTTTCTGAGAGGAAACATCATATTCTGACATGAACCACACATGTACAGCTTCCCTCCCTTTCCACACCCTCCCAAGATGTCTCTCCATCAGCCAGCCGCTTCATTCTTATTCTTTTATTTTCTCTGTCTTCATGGAGAGAGCTTTGAAATCAACAGATTTTTCTATCCATGACATCCGTTCTAGATATGCGGCCATGGACAAGCTCTCTAATCACTGCTTCCTCATCCAAAACTGGGAATAATCATCCATGCCAGGGAGCTAAATGGTCACTGAATTCAGTCAATCTACATTCACAATATTTCATAATACTGACCAACTTTCTAGAGAGTAGAAGCTTTTCTAAATGTTACCGTGGGTTTGAGGATTCACTCACACAGAGTGCGTGATCTAAATTCTTTTCTCTTTTCTGTGTGTGTGTCCTCCGTGTCACCAGTCTGCAAGGGAAAGCCTCCTGTGCTCGAGAGCTAACTGCGATGTTCATTCTCCTTTCCTTCGCTTCTCTGTATGTGCTGGGCTGCCTGGGAGGCCACCTTCAGTGCTTCTCAACTGCCGCTGTTGAGGGTTCCCTTGTTGGAAGAAGTGATGTTGGCTGGGATGTCCCCTCCCAAGCTTCCCGAAGCCGTGCACCTTGGGATATCAGAGAGCGCTGCACTCAGTGTGCAAGTGAAGGGTGGCTCTCTACCCAGCTCCAGCTGCTGTTGTCTCCCAGAAGCAGAGTGACTGCACCCAAGTCTCAAAAAATGTATTAGCCAGATTCTATTACTGTAGCACAATACCCAGCGCCGGATGCTTTGCTTCATAAAGAAGAGATTTGCCGAGTTCACTGTTCAGGAGGCTGAAGTCCTGAGCGGGCTCTGGGAAGTTCGCCCCTGGCTGCATCCCATCGTGAGCATCTCTGTCTGGGTGCTCCTCTCTCCTCATAAAGCCGGCAAGATTCCACCATGAGGCCCACCCTAATGACCTTATCCATGCAGTCACTTCTCCTGAGGATCCACCTTCAGACACCCCTGGCAGATTAAGCTTCTACCTTCCTTATAATACCATTAATCCAAGACTTCGGGGATTAGACCATTGCTGTAATTCAAGGAAGGGGGCAAATCTTCTTCAAACCACAGAACAGGGTCTCTCAAGACCCACCCAGCACCTCACTGCCCTTTCTAGTGCGACAGGCAGGGACAGAGCCGTGGTCTTCAGTCCTCTCTGCCAGACTAGTCTGTGCGTCTGCATCTCTGACAGTCAGTGGAAACCTCTGTTCTGCTGAGTCATCGTGCACACTATGACAAATATGAGCCCTAGAAATACAGGCGCCCTGAAGTGGGTGGTTCCATCTACGAGCTCCACAAAGCCAAACACAGACTCATGTTTAGGTCACAGGAGACTCAAATATACTTCAGACAGGAACACATGGAAAAGAAACAGAAAAGGGAAAATGGGGGCTGTGGGTGGAGCTCAGTCGTAGGGTAGCTGTGTAGCATGCACAGGACCCTGGCTTCAATCCCTCACACCACAAAAAAATAACAAAAAGAACAGGAAGAGACAATTTTTCTAAAAATTACTAAGTCTTTTGTGTAAAAAAAGAGAAATCCTATGTGGAATAATATTGTTAATATAGTGTTATTGTTTCACAATTATAATAAATTCAAATAAATTAATAAGAAAAACACTACAAATATAATGTATAAATATGTATAGAATGTGACCAAATTCATTTACAAGAGAAAATATAAATGTCTAAGATACAAGAAAATACTCAGACTCACTATTAATAAAAGAACTGTAATTTAAAGCAATAATAATTAGATCATGTTTTTTTTTTCCTTGACAAACTAAAAATTTCTTTAAATTAGTGCTTCCAACAATATTAAATAAGATCAATTCCCTCGTGCATTGCTTGTAAGGGGAAAAACTGGTACAACCATCCCAGAAAGAAAGAAATGGCCATGTGAATGAGGCTTACGACTGCTCATTTCCTTTTTACCCAGTAATCACTCTTCTGGAAAATTCCCCAGGGAGATAGTCAAAAATGTAAAAATGGTTCTGTAAAACAAAGAGTATTTATTACTGTGTTCTTTTAATAACTGTCAAAAAAATAAAACAACCATCTCCACCATGAAGAAATGTATTAAACATGGTATGGTCATCTACCAATGAAATGTTGTGATATATTCTAGAATGTCAAGTTCTTGAAGATTCCATCACGGTGGAAAATAAATGGAATTTAATATTTCATTCAAAAAAACACAAATTGTGTTTTTATGTAATATGAATTCACATGTGAAAAATTTATGGAAAGCTGAAATGAAATATATATAATATTGACACAAAAATATGAAATTATGAGTGATTTGTGAGAAAGCTAGTTTCTCTGTAATTCTTTGAAATTTTCTACACAAAGGGCCCAATGGAAACAAAAGAGCATAAGTTGTTTTTTCCCTATAGAATTAGTGAAGTAAATACAAAATGTGACGATCAATGTTAGATACAATGTGGTGCGTTAACCACTCTCATTTACTTTTCACAGAAGGTTTCAAAGACATTAAGGAAATGCACCAAACTGGACCCTTAACTCAGCCACACTCTCCTATCTCCATGTCCAGGCTAGACGTCCAGGGCCAGCCAGCGGGACCCTGCCTTCTATGACAGCTCAGGGCAGACACCCTCTCCGAGTCCTCCAGCTTCCAGCGCTCTGGTGGGTGCCATCCTGGGATCCCGCGGCTTGTTGTGCAACACTCCAGCCAAATCCCACCTTCCCTCATGTGTCTTAGCACATTTCCCTCTACGTGTGCCTGACTGTGCCCACATTTCCCCATCATAAAGGTACCAGTTTTATTCTATCAGAGTTCATTCTAAAGGCTGAGTTGGCTGCCTCCATGCAGACCCTGTTTCGAGGGTCATCCTCCGTGTCTAGATGACCCCCACGAACATCTTGCACTCAGTGGTGGGCTTCTGGCAGGTGACCGAATCATGGGGTATAGAGCTGAGGTGCTGTCAGATAGTGGGGTGTGGTCGGAAGGGCGGGTCGCTGGGCACACGGCCTGGAAGGGTGTGTTTTAGCCATGCCACCCTTCCTCAGAGCCAGCCAGCCATGGGCTGTAAACATGAGCCAAAGTAAACCTCCTCCTTTAAGCTGTGGGTCTCAAGTGTTGTGTCTCAGAGATGAAAAAAGTGACTAAGACTCTAAGTAAGGTCATATTCTGAGATACTGGGAGTTAAACATATTTTGAGAGAGAAGGAGAATACAGTTCAACCTATTACATTGTACTTACCAAATTTGCTCCAGTACTATCATATAATGATAATCAAGATAGAGTATAATAAAAATTAGTCATCTCATCCCCAAATGGCTTCTCAGTTCATCTCTTCTTCATTCCTAAGCTCGCTGTGCTGCTACCACCATGATCTACCAGCTGCCATCCCACCTCCTCACCCAGGGCCATTGCAACAGCACCCTTGCTGGTCTGTTCACCTCTAGTTTTCTTCCCTTCCATCCTCCTATTGTAGCCAGAGTTTTCTGATCTTGTTACTCCACTACCTAATAAGTCAAATGCATCAATCAACAAGGTTCACAAGGTTAAACTCAAACTTCCTAAACACGAATTTATAATCTGATCCGCCTTCTCTTTTTAACATTATCTTCCACAAATTCCTCTCCATAACTCTGTTTTCTTCAACCTTAGTAGTTTATAAACTGACTTACTATACTGCACATGGTTTTGCAAATGTCCCAGTATGACACCCTGCTTCCTACACCCCCATACCTTTCAACTCATTTATTAATTGAAATAAGAAACAAGTTTTGAACACCCATTACATTTCAAACACTATCCTAGGAAGTAGCCATTTAAAAACAAATCACGCTTCCCAACCTTCAGAAACTCAGTGTCTGTAGAGCACATCAGATGTGTGAATAACTAACCCTAAAATATGATATGAGTGCTGTTAAAAAGTCTTGCACAAGGACTGGGGATTTAGCTTAGTGGTTAGAGTGCTTGCCTAGCAAGCCCAAGGCCCAGAGTTTGATGCCCAGCACCAAAAATAAATAAATAAATAAGTCTTGCATGAGATACACGATGAATGGACAAGTGGGGGAGCAGTTTACTGAAGCCTTAGGAAAGATTTCACAGCAGAAATACTAGGTCTTTACAACAGAAACAGGGATCCCAGTTCCCTCCCCATTGTCAGGGCCTTTATGTGACCAAGGAAACTATTCTTTCTTTGAGGATCAGTCTTTCTAGAACTCAGGAAAGCTTTCATCTGTGGCTCTCTGTTTATGAATGACTGGTTCCAGCCATACCCCTGTTCATGGTGCTTTGTCTTTGTTATTGGGCCATGAAAGAGATATCTGTTCTCTTACTGCCTCCTCCCACTTCAGATGCACACATTCAGGGTAATGCACATAGTGAGGCTCTTCTACTAGTCCCTGCTATGGTCTGGATGTTTGCCAAACCTCCAAATCTGTATGTTGTGACCTGGTCACCAAGGTGATGGTGTAAGCACATTGAGAATGATTACCTCATGAAGGCTCCTTTCTCTGCATGTGGTTAGTGTCCTCATAGGAGCAGCCAGAGTGCTGCTTGCCCTTCCCTGTGTGGGGTGCATAGAGTGTGCCATCTCTGAGCAACAGGCCCACCATACAGAGAATCTGCTGGAAACTTGATCTCGGACTTCCTGACCTCCAGAACTGCAAGCACTAGATTTCCATTATTTATAAATTACCTAGCCTACAGGGGTTTTGGGGGGTTTGTTTGTTTGTCTGTTTGTTTTTTATAGCAGCATGAATGATCTAAGACAGTCTGTCTTACTTATAGCAGGCTTTAATACTATTCAAAGGCATTTCCCCTTGTTGCCTCACTTGAACTGGATAATAACCCTGAGAGTTGAGCATGTGTGATGATTTCCATCCCAGAAAGGGAAATGCACGGAAACCAGGAAATCACTTTCTCCATGTCCCAACACATGAGCATGCTCTACAGTGATGAGCAGGAAGAACATGGAAGCCTGCTCTTGAGGGCAAGAGTGTTCCAACAGCACCTGTATCCTACCGGCATTGACCATCTTTCACCAAAACATGCTTCAGCTTCCAGTTTATCTTATTCACTGTGTGCTGAGAGGAACAGTTTCCGTATATTATATAAATAAACTTCCCCATTCTTCTGTGTCAAAACATCTTTACATAACAAAAGTCACAAAGTTATGACGATTCAACAGAAAAGATAATTCCACACTTCCCAGCACACTGTCTGGGATCAGTTGTAATCCTGATCACTATTCTCCCCTTGACTGTCTTCCACTGGCTGATGTAGATACCTTGGGAAAATCACAAATGTACTTTTACAACACCCTCAAGCTATAATGACCTTTCTAATACTCATGTTTTGTTCCTGTCAATATTCATTGCATTTCACTATAGCCGTTTTCCATTAGGAAGCACAAACAAAAGTCATTATTATGACGGTTCTCTAATGGTACTAAGTCCTCCCCATAGTCACTCCTTAATGAGGGACTTTTAGTAAACCCAATATAATTTGCTCTTTCTTAAGACTGCAGGGATCAACTCAGCTGCGGGAAATGCTTACATTTTAAAAGTGAACCAAAGTACTTCTCCAGGTTGTGTTTACAGTGGGAAATAGCACATCAGGCACCCCAACTGCACCTAGTGAACTTGCTAAAAAAAGACATTCTCACTTCTCCCTTTCCAGATGAGGCAGCCCTATCTAGTTATTTCTCCAGGAGTAATTTCCTTTGTGAGAAAAAGACTAGGAAGCTGTCTGAGAATAAAACAAAGCACACCTTCTCCTCGGCACCTGAGTTTCAGGACATTTTACACCGTGGTGTCTACTAAATTGTGTCAGATCAGAATCTATTCCAAAGAGCTCCATTTGCAGATGACACAGGGCACAGTGCTGAAAATCGTGCCCCAGGCTCCTGCCACAGGAGCAGGATAGGTCTTCTGCCCATGTGCAGAGGAGCAAGCAACCCAAGGGCAGAGCCTGTGCCAGGCTGAGCACAGAGCAAGCATATAAGAACACACCAGGTGAGTCTGCGGCTGCTGCATCATTAATATCCATAAGCTGGGGTCTGCAGAGTATTTCATAAAGCTTTGGGAAAAAATGAGAAGGAGCTGCCAGTTGTCAAAGCTTATTAACCTGCTGGGATCTTTCAGGTGCACTGCTAGGCAGCCATCAGTGGGGCTGTAAATTCACCATGGGGTTGCTGCTTGCTGGTGTTGCTCCGGGTTTAGGTGGTGTGTGGCCTCTCTCCCTCTTTCTCTGTCTTTCCGTTCTGTTCCCTACCTCCTCTCCACCACCATTTTAGGTTTCTTCAGCTACAAATTAGTGCCTAGATTTCCACATGGTGGAAAGGTTTGAGAGGGAGGTCCCAGCAGCTAGGAAGGAGAAGGCCAAGGGCACAGGCAGAGTGAGTGGGAGGAGAGCCCGGCAGGCACAGTGTCCACACACCTGCCCTCAGCACAGTGGAGTGTGGCCTGTGGCCTGCCCGCACATCCCCAAGGGGATCCAGTCGCGACAGTGTCACCCGTGGGGCAGAACGGAGCTGCCCACTGTCCCTTGACACCCACCATCTGCTCCTGGGGCTTGCATCCAGCCAGGGCCTGGACACAGGACACGTGGGGCTGGGCTTCCAGAACAGGGGAGGCATTTAGCCGATTGTGCTGGTGCTCAGAGCTGAAACACTGGGGACCACAAGATGCTCCCTGACTCCTGCAAGGCACCCAGCGAGTCTTCCTGTACACACCCTAGGACAGCAGTGAGTTCCCACCGCACCCACCATCTGTCTATTACGGGATCAATATCTACTTATGCTGCACGAAATCATCCTATTCCTCTGGCAGGAAATGAGGGCATTCTGGTGTTCTCTTTCTGCTTTTAAATCTTTGTGATAGAGCTAGAACGAGGCTTAGGAATAATGATTCATTACCTCCCTAAGTGCACGTCCAGGATGTAAAGACACTCCCCACGCACCTAAAAAGCAATTCGGGGTAGGGAAGAGGGAAAAATGATGTGGCGAAATGACTGCATTGTTATTATGCTGCCTGACTTCTGACAAAAATAGAAGCCGCACCTAACACAGCAACCACCACAGGTCAGGGAGAAGCTTCGTGCCCTTTGCATTTGGGAACCTGGGCTGGAGCAGACTGGAGACAAGAGGAAAAACTTTCCCGAACATGAGGATGCGCCTCATAAGCTCCCGAGGTCATTCTGGCTCCATGTTTATTGATGAGGGCTCTTTGTCCTAATCAGTATTCAAATCAGAGGGTTTGCCTTATTTTACATATAAGGTGGCTTTGGAAGTTGTTTTCAAGACGAAACCTTTACTAACAGCACAAAAAATAACAAGCATGAAGCAACAGACGGCTTTGCAAAGACTATAGAGAAAGGGGAAATGCCAGTGATTACTCAGGGAAAATCTTTGAAAAGCATTTGGTGCAGAAACAATTTCTGCTGATGTGTCACATCTCACAGCTTTTCTACGAGGCACCAGTGTCTCTTTAAAGAAACATTTGTCAGGAAGGGTGAGTTCAAAATGTGTCATCTTAATTATTACATGAGCAACCTTCAAATTTGAAATGACTTTTTGATTCACCCACTGAGTGAAATACTTGAAAGCTAACCAAACTTTTTTTGAACATGACTAAGATTTTCTGCTCCTGTGACTTCCAACCCAAATAGTCTAGCAATACTAGGACAGAGATAAGTCTAATGGTTAAACTCCATTCTCTGAACCATGAAAAAAAATCAATACAAAAATTGCTGCTGGTGTGATGAACACAGAGATACGGCTGTCGCTACGCGTGGAGTCACGACGGATAGGATATGTCTCTCGCGGGTATCTGTAATCATTGAAAAACTCAAATGCCCTTCAAGGCCTCTCTACACCTAGAGACCTCCAGAGAGAGACAATCTGCAGGTTCCTCTGTCAGTTTCTCAAATTGCTGTGACCCTGGATTCACCAAGGTGCTCTAATTTCACATCCATGAAATGAGGATCAGAAGATAATGTGAGCTGTGTGCCAGGATTTCTGTTAGTCGGTTGGAATTCCACGAATTACTTTAATGGTGGTTGGAGGACACCAACCATGTGTAGGACAGGCCCAGCCAGCGTGTAGGAAACCAGAGCTACCAAGCACAGGTCCAAGAGGGAGATTTTAAGGATACTCTTTGGCTATGAAGAGGTGCCAGGGAGAAAACCGGGGTGTACTTGTGTATCGATATGGGAGAAAAGAGTACAGCTGCAAAATGGGTTTCGCTGGAACATCCTAGAAAGCAGGAATAGAGTCTGTAAGGCAATACTTCCCTAGATCTTCTGTGAATTTCCCCTAATGGTAGAGAAGAGTGAAAATACGAACCTGCATAGTCCAGGTATGAATGATGGGACCGGAAGTTGTGAAAGAACCTTATGTTATATTAACAACAATTTCAAGATATCATTCCACTCTCCTGGTTTGGCATAAATATCAATAGGAATATGTTATATACCCTCATATGAACTTTATAGGTGGAGATATAGACACAACTTGTTTTCCACAGAATGAAACTCTGTGTACACTTCCTGTATGCGCTGAGGGCATCCAGCTGCCAATCTGCAAGGGTACTTCCAATCTATTTGAACTCTGGCTTTAAAGTGAGCAGAATTAGGCCTTCAGAGAAGAGGTCCAGACATCGGTATGTCTTTAACAAGTACTCAAGGGATACTTAGGAACAGAAAAGTTTGGAAAATAATTAGAACAAAGATATCAAAGTTATTTGTCATTGTAAAAGACTATTAAATAGAAATGTATTTCAAAGGTATATCTTCTCTTCTGATTTGGAAAATTCATGTTATGTACTATACCAGACATAAAGATTTAAGGTTACCGCGATGTAGGAGCAAAAGAAACAAGGAACCTTAAGCGCAACCTGGAATTCAAAGCAAGCTGCGGTGAGCTGCGGCCGGCTCGCTCCAGCTCATGAGAATTGATTGCTAATTATTTAGGAGTTATACAAATTGATTATTAAAGAGTCATTATTAAAAGGACATAAGGTATGAGTAAGTAGATTATATTAAAAGCAAAGATAATTAATACTCAGAGGTCCTCGATGCGCAGTCATTTTAGATTTGTTACTGCTGTGGTCCTCGATGCTATTTTATTGCCACGACTGCTGTGGGAACGCTACCACTGCCCATCTTGCCCGCTGAGCTCTGGATGTGACGCTGACAGCTCAGAATCGTCCATGACACATGGGTCTGCACCTAGGGCTCAGCAGTGCTGCGAGCTTTGAGGTGTCATCGCTGCCTAAACCAGGCTTGGCGATCTCTGAAGGGTCGCGTAACCAGTGCCTCGGGCCTGGAGTCGCTCCGAGGCTGCTGGGTTCTGCTGCTGCCTGACAGCCACAAAGACAGTTCTTACCACGGTGAGCTGACATGGCCGGGTTTCACCACGGTGGCTCCGGTTTTCCTGAAAGGGTGATTTGCCAATCCCTGGCTAAGCTAAAGAAAGCAGATTCATCTGTTTGGTTTCCATATGAAAATACCATAGCCTGGGGAGCTTTGGCGACAGATTTTTATTTTCTTACAGTTGTAGGGGCTGGAAAGTGCAAGACCAAGGTCCGGCAGAGAGAGTCTGGCTTCCGGGGAGGGCTCTCCCCCTGGCTTGCAGACTGTGTCCTCACATGGAAAAGAGGGAGAAAGAAAGTGCCCTGCGCTGTCTCTTCTTGGAAGTGCTAACTCTGTTGCACCAGGTCCCCACCTTTCAGACCTCATTCAGACTCTCGCAGGGCTCCCTCCCCTCCAGGCCCTAGTCCCCCAAATAGTCTCCCTGGGGGTGGGGGCTTCAGCCTATGAATTTTGAGGGCACACTATTCAATCTATAGCTGAAAGTGATAAAACTTTACTGAAGCTAATTAAACTTCAGAGTGTGCCACGTCTATAGCTATCACATTGTAAGAAAATATTCTCCTAATATTTGAAAGCTATTATGCAATTCAGCAAAAAACTCTTTCATATCATTGAAGGGCAAAGGAAGTCCCAGCATCCATCTCTATTGTGTCACTTGCATCCTGGTCACCAACATAAATGAAAATGTAAACTGCCATAGCTGGCCCTCATGCATCAGTTGCAGTCATAGATTGGTCTAGGAAAATCAGTGGAAACACTTTGTGAGAATCAGTTGCTTATATGAAATTCCCAGTGAAGAATAATATATTTGTATTATTATTTGTAAATTTTGTGCTACTTGCCCTTTATCAGGTAAAAATATAATCGCTGGTGTGAATGTGCGTGTGTGTAGGCAGGTAAGTTACTGAGCTTTTCCCAACACGCCACTTTCCCAAGTCCCTTATTTATAGACCAGGAAAAGGTATCACAGAGCTACACACCACCAGCTTCCCCGCTGGCACCTTTTCTTCTGCCTGTACAGTATTTTCCCAGATCTACCAGCAAGACACACTGGTTTTCCTTTGGGAAACACCCTCTCTTACATTTTGAATGGTTTTTATAAACACCTGTAGATTGTGTTTTTTCTTTTGAGTTTGAAACCATCATGATGACTAACAAGAAAGACACCAGTATTATCTTCTATTTCTTTTCAAGGTAAAAGGCTCACAGCAAGGGGCTCCCTGACTCCTTACGGGAAGGAGCAGCGGGGTTGAGCCTGGCCAGGTCAGCAGTTCCGACCCATCCTGACCTTCACCAGCCCCTCTCGGGTCCCCTGTGATGGTCCTGCCCGGCTTGCAATCGCACCCCACCGCGCTTGCTCTTGCCCAGCCCTGGCCTTGGGCTTGGCCTTCCCAGTCTTCCCGCTCATCACTCTCTGCCCAGTCTTGCCACTCCCCGCTCCACATGGAGAGAACATGACATGGACAGCCGGGAGCCGCGCCGTTGGGGCCTCCCCCCTGGCCGAGGCTGGCAGACAGGACTCGGCCTTCCCCACTGCACAGCATGATGAAGCTGGCCACGGGAAGGAGGCGGACCAGAGGACCACTTTCCGAGGACGCGGATGTTGCCCTGATTTTCTTGACTCTTCACACACATAAGAAATTCAGCTCTAAATGAGAGGCTTTATTTGGGCAAGCTGTCTTTGAATAACTAGCTCATTAGGGACAAAGTAAATGGAATCCTCACCAGAGAGCGACTGGGTGCACTCAGCAAGGAGGGGAGGCCAAAGACACCTCCCTGGCGCCAGGCAGCCCCTCTCTTCCCACCCTGCTCCATTCTCACTTCCATCCGATTTGCTAACTCGCCACACTTCCACTCAACTCATACTGATCTGTGTCACATGTAATGCCCTCAACTACGCTCTTTGCAATCATTATTTTTAATACCTTTAGAAAGTTCTAAATCATACCACTGATATTGCACATTGATAGGACTTCCAGGATGAAGAAGTGGTGGGTTGACGGATTTAAAGAAGAAAGGAAAGAACAATGGGTGAGGGCAGGAAGGCAGAAAGCCAGTGAAGAAACCAGAAAGAAAATCAATTTTTATTTAGCTACTGTGTCCCAAGAGTCACAGAAGAAGTGACACAGGTTCAAGCCAGATGACCAAGACTGGCTCAGATTCTCTTGGAAGCTGCTGGCATCTTTAGCTGTAAAGCAGAAATAATGAAAATTCCCACTTTGCCAAGTGCAGTAAAGGGGAAATGAGACAATGCACATAAAAAGTATTTTACAAACTGTGACAGTAAACAAATGTTAATTGTGATTTTTATTATCTATCATTCCTCTCTCACACATCAGCTTAAAATTAGAGGGAAGGAATCGCTGCTGTAACCTCCTTAACATACACGGGACATGTGAATGTGATTAACTGATTGATTTGAGGGGAGAGAAAGAATATCAAACTGAGCTCAGTTTAAGAAAGGACAAAATAAGCTCGAGAGCCAGGGCCAGCTTTGCACATGAGCAGATACTGCTGTGCTATCTGGAAGGAGCAGGCGGCCCCCGTGAGAAATATATTGTTACTCACATGCTCAGGTACAATCTCGGATCTTTTAAAGTGAAAATATCATTGAGAGGGCACTTATCATCGTCTCCAATTGTGTGCAAGTCATATCATTCATTTTCAGTCATTTGCAAGTCATATAAAGGATCAGAGGACAACCTTGGTGACTGTGGATGCCAAGGACACTTCCTCTCCTAGGACAGGACGGATCGATTCTCCCAGGAAGGCAAGTTCCTGCCTCATGACTTTGCATCACCTGGTTTCCACCCCAGATCTCCCTGCATTTGGGTGATGCTCCCCACTTTATGAGTTTGAATAGTTCTGGAAATTTCTTCAAGTAAGCCACACTTCACATTTGTGTGAAGAACAACCTACAATTCACATTTTTAATAAAAATGAATATTTTCAGCTCCCCCAGTTGTAAGACACCTACTTTTTAAAAATGTGTTGTGTAGTACCAACTGAAGTGAGAAAAACGCCTGAGGGTTTCAACAGATCCGTAGTTATAAGTTGAAAACTTCAAACCCGGCTCGGCTAAAAGGATTTTGCTACACTGAATGCACTTCTTAAAATCTTTCTGCCTGAACCCTAGAAACCTTAAAAATCTGGAAGCTATTTCTTTAAGACAGAGCCTGTTTGTCACACACTTATTCATTTGCTACTATCTTCAAATGATAGGGAAGTTTCCTTCTTTAAGAAGACCACCACATGCAAATGTACAAGAAGTACCATCTGAAGTCATCTGGCAGCCCTCACCACATTATACAGGGTCAGTGTAGTAAAGTGATGAAGATCCTTGTGTGGACAGACTGTTTCCAATCCCAGCTTTGCTTGTATCCCTGTATTCACTCTTTGATATTAAAGAAATCTCTTAAACTTTCTACTCCTCGGTTTCCTTATCTGTAAAGTGGATATAATATCATATATACACAGACCTCTTGTGAAGCTTACATTGGACGGTTTGAATAAAACATGTTATATAGTACTAGCACATCCTTGTATTTTAACAAACTTCAGCCAGAAGTACTATTATTATTTTATTATTAAAAGAATTGAAAAGGGATGGATTTCTGAGTGAAATACCTCATGAAGTGGAAACAGCAATGTCTTCCTAAAAAGCTACTTAACTCCTGCACTCATGTGAACAAAGGAGGAAAAAATATCCCTACCCCATCTTGAAATCTAAAAACCATATTTCATATTGACAGGCTCAGTCATGCACTCCTCCAACTATTCAAAATGGAACAAAAGGAGAATGTTAAATACAAGTTTAAAACAGAAGACATGCCAACTACATTATTTTTAAAACTGCAAGAAAAAAAGTTTCATGTTGATAATTCTCAAATCTGATAGAACTAATTGTCTCAGATCAGAATAGGTGAAAATTTTTTCCTTCGATTCTTTTTAAAATCCCTTTTCACTTCTTTCTTTTCCCCTCCCTATCTCTTGTTCATCTTCCCATTTGAATATGTTCTTCCTACTTCCTAGTGTCTATCCTCCATTTTGTTCCATACTTATACTTTGGGTTTCTCACACAAAAGGAACAATGCAATATTTTAACTTGCGTGTCTGACTTATTTCTTGTAAATGGGGAGAGGAAGAAAGGTTGGGGAGGGGGAGGATTTAGATGTGTCATATGCATGTACAAATTCCCCATGATGAATGTGATCATTATATACTGCAAACGTGTACTAAGAAAAATAAAACATAAATGACAAAAAAGAATAGCTAAAAATTAGCCAATAGTGTTCCGGTTTTATCAGAGGTAATGAACATTTCTATCATATGCTGAAAAGACCACATGAACTCTGTGGATTTCTAGTAGTGCTTGCTTTATAAACTGGATCTCTTAAAGATGTGGTCTGAATAAGACTCCAAATGTGGCTATGAGCACTAACATTTAGAGACAATCCACATCGTAGTCAAACTTCTCCTGGAAAGCAAGTGGTCTCAGCATTGCCTCCCAGGAGCATAGACCAACAAGCTATTCCAGAGTGTGAGGGAGGGTCTCTCTCCAAATCTAAAGCCTGAGGCATTCGGTGGAGCTCCAACTCTGCCATGCTCCAAGTCTCCCAAACTGAGACTTTCTCAACTGCACGTCAGCTATTCTAGCCAGGAGACCACTTGAGAGTTTGTAAATAGCGAAGCTCAACATTTAACAAACACTGCAACTCCAGTCAGTAACACTCCTCGTGGTAAAGACGAAGAAAATGGCACAGCTTCTCTCCCTCCCTTTGTTCAGTCACTGATGGTGCGTCTGCAGCGTCCTGCTCCCAGTCTTCACCGCTGTGGCCGTGTGAGGTCCCTCAAGGGTTTCTCGCCTGCAGTCAGAGGTGAGAGCTCCCCAGGATCTCAGGAAAGGGCCCACGCCGCCCTCCATGAGTGCCCGCCTCCATCTCACCTGCTCCTCCGGCTCACATGAAAAGCTGGGCTTCTCCCTCCCCTACACTCCGCCAATAGCTTTGAGCATCTTTGGGATCGTGAGCAGATGGGGGCCTGGTGGCCAAGGCCATGGCCTCGCCCCCATCCCCACCTCTCCAGGGCGTCACTACTGCAGCACTTGCCCTGTGACTCACCGTGGGCCTCACCTGAGATGTGTGTGTAACACTCCTTCTCACTCATCCTTCGACTGCAATGCAAACAAACCTCTTCTTCTTCCTGCCCTTTCCTCTCTGCTCTTGTTCTCCCTGGAATGTGTCCACGAGAGCTGCTCAAGTGATTGTCCTATAAAATGGCTCGTTTTCCCGTCTGCATCACACAATGCTGTGCCGTCCTCCAACCTCAGTGTTGTGGAGGGTACTGAGTTCCCTTTGTGCAATGCCAGCCAGAAGGGTCTTGAGGAAGGGAAGACAGAGTAAAAGAAGCAAGAGAAACAGGGAAGGAAAACACAAGGCAGAGAAGGAGGGAAACTATGCTTCTGAAATAAATGGACTCTCTGCCTATCAAAAACAGTTCTTTAGCCTCAGAAAATGGATGGATGAGTGGGTAGAGAGGTGGGTGGATGAAGAGATAGACAGATGATAGATAGACCTAGTAAAAAGTCCTGTCGTACCTTCATTATCAGAATCTCAGAACTAAATGTCACTTCACTGAGCTTTTAGAATTTATAGTGAAAAACTCTGGAACTTCATAGTGGTATATTGATCTTTTCTAGAGAGAAAGAGAGAAAGCTACATCCCCACCCCAATCCCCCATCTAAAAACAAACAGTAATGAAAACATCTCTAATGTGCTTCAGAACGGAGAAAAACTGATCATCTTAAATTGAGCTTCAAGTTGAAAGGTTTCAACAGCATCCCTAACTCAGGAACATGCTTGCCTCCCCCTGACTGGAGTGTATCATCTACACCGTGCATGTTTACTATCTTAGGCATAGGATTTGGAGCAGATACAGTAACTGCATCTTTCACGGACCTAGAGTGGCTGTCAGAGCACCGTCCTGTGCTAAGAAACCAACCTGGCTTTGTGCGGGAGACAGTCAACAGAAAAAGGATTATGCCCTCCCTGTTTCACAAAATCTCTCCTACTGTCAGGATCTACCTTGGCTGAATGGCAAGGGTGTGTTATAATTCTTAATCCTCTTTCCTAAAATTTTGTTTATTTTAAAAAGATCCTAAACATCTTAGACAACCTTGAATTTTGAATTAAAGGACTCACTGTGATCTTTAAAATTTAACTTTAGCTGTTTCATAGATATACGGTAAGAGAACAGCATAAAAATTTAAGCTACATCTCTAGAGATTTAAATTTCAGTTCAAGTCCATAAATATGATACCTGGCCTTAAGAAGTTTACAATCTAAGAGGACAGACAAGGCACATACATAAATCAAGGTAATACATGAAAAGGGCTCCATATTATAACAGAGACATAAATAAACAGGCTATGGGGCCACAGAAGAGAAGATGATTCATTCCACCTGGAAAGGTCACAATTATGCATAGAAATTTATGTGGAAGAAGCCTGAGATGCATTCCCCAAAATTTCATAACTTCATTTAGATGTCAGAACAACAAGTCCTGTCTAGGACTCAACTAAGCTCCTTCCCCCGTAAATTAGGCTCCAGGGGAAGGTGGCATGGGGTAGCTGAAGTGAGTGTAGGCGGCTCCATCCACAATGCTCCCGGCCCCTCTGGCCATGACCGTGATATGCTCCAGGTTTGGGCCGTGTGACTGCGTAAAGGAGAGTTGTGCTTGCCTCAAGAAGAGGGAGTAGGGCTGGGGATTTAGCTCAGTGGTTAGAGGGCTTGCCTTGCAAGCACAACATGCTGAGTTTGATCCCCGGCACCAGGAAAAAGGAAGAAGAAGAAAGAAGAAAGAAGAGGGGTAAAGAGAGGGTGAGGGTGGAGTTTATTTACAGCCTTCCTCCCCTGTGGCCAGATCTTGAATTGTATTGAGGAAAAAGGGACTCAGATTCTCAAAACTGCTTTTCTTAAGACACTTTCTGCAATTTTGGCAAAGAGGAATTGTGCAAACCCAAGAGAATCATTCAAGAATAACTGGGCACAAGCAGAGATGGCAGTTGTAACCATGCCATTCTGCACCTCTCCACCTAAAACACAGAAGCTGTGGCATCTCGGCCTTCTGCAGAGTGTTGGAAGCTATGGGTGTGACTTAAATATGGACGGTGATGTTTTCAAGAGAAGATGGAATAGCAGCAACTCATTTCCCTGCAAAAGCTGCAGAACTGGAGAAGGCCAAGCTGGGTGCCGCTCTGGGCTCAGGTGACTGGACGAGGACAGAGCCCGGAGAAGCGGGGTGCTGGGCGTGGCCCCCACTGCTCTATGCTGAGCAAGCCAGACATCAGCCAGCCCTCAGCTCAGCCAGCCCGCTCCACACTTCATCTCCAGCATCAGCGGGAGCCTTCTGGGCTCAGCTCACTAGAATTTCCTGAGTCTACACGTCTCAGGAAATAAATACCGCCCTTGAAGGACTATCAGTAAAACTAAATGAGACAGAGTGAGATATTACACAGATAACTCCTGACTGAATAAAAGAACTCACTGAGGGATAACTGGCCTCATTATTGTTTTAGGAACACACTAACAACCATTAGTAATAAAATAATTGTATTCAATCATGCTGACATTTTTAACTCAAAGAGCATAGATTTTTAGGGCTGAGAATTAACCTTTCAACTACCTCACTTAATCTTTTATTTTATAAATCAAGAAAAGGTGGCCCAGAACCATTCAAAGTGTCCCCCAATGTCGTAAGGATAACTTGTGGAAGACCCCAAGTAAGAACTCAAGGAGTCTGTTCTTAGTTCTAGTTCCAATTTCTTGCCTTTCCTGCTAAAGGATAAATCAGCTTTTAATCTAGCTTTTACACTTAGAATCCATGAATTTTTGTGGGCAGAATAAATCCAGAACCCCACATAGCTCGGGCTCAACTCAACGTCATATTCAAAGCAGCTCAGCCCAGCAAACAAAAGTAATTCAAAAAGAATTACTGTCTTTGTTTTCACGTCAAGCATAATCTAGGTACTTTCATTCATCCCCCGCAGCAATATTATAAAACCTCCCTCCCCCCTTTTCCATTCTCTTGCACCGCAGCCCTTCTTCCCCAGCTCCCCCACCAACCCAGAAAGCTTCTCCTCTCATCTCCACAGCCCCCAGCACCTGCCTTTCCGAGTTTCACCTGCCCCTGCCCTTCCTCCTCCTGCCTCCGCCACCAGACTTCCCTTTCCAGGCCTGGGCTCCCGTCCGCTTCCCGCAGGAGGGTCCAGGGGTGGCCACGGCCCTGCACCTCTCCGAGGTGGGCTCCACTGCTTTCCCGGGAGACATCTTGGAAGGATTTCTGGTGAATCCTTCCCCTCATTACGATTGCAAATTATAACTGTTACGCAAAACCAAAAGTTTCACCTTATGTTGCTCAAAAAGAATATCACTTCAGATTTAGTTAACTAGAAAATGAAACATTTAGTGGTGTCTCTAAGACTGACAACAAGTGTGACTATGCACATGCCATTCATGAAAGAGAATCCAGAGAGGCAGTGCTGTCGCTTGAATTTACTCCCAGGGAAGGAGCCACAGGATGGGGGAAGACAAATCCACCAAACCGGAAACTGGGGAGGTTAGCACCGGGGGCTCTGCAGCATCACTACATCTTGGTCCTTATGTTACTTGTGGCGTTTTAAAAAGAATGCTGACAAACTGCATAGCATGTACAGCAGTATAAAATAGATACAGAAGTCATAAGAAATACAATATTATAATCAGATACAAATAAAATTCTCTGAAGGAGCCTTTTCTCTTTGAGTCTAAATCTAACATAAGCTTGTTGCATTGGCTGAAGGGTTCGGCTGGCTTCCTTGGAGGCGGTCTTTTTATTGGGATATATATTTATTCACACCTTCTATGGGGTCTGTAATTTAAGTTCCTGTTAAGAGTTTCATCTCCCGCTTTCACTAAGACAAAACTCACAGTTAAAAGCCCTCGGCCAGGTGTGCATGACTAGTATACACAGTGGTATCTGGCCCGCTTTCCACAACATACACAAAGTTCTGTTTACAGTTACCAGAAGGTGAGAAATAGAGAAGAAACCCAATAAGGCAATTAGTAACAGATCCACCCTACGACTTCTACAACAGGCCTCAGTGTTCCTGCTCAGGAAGGCCACTTCTTGGGCTCCTAGGATGCTCCTGAAGCTAAGGAAAGGAGCCTAACCATGCTACCTGTAGAACAGGTTTGCAGGCTTGCCGACACCCTTTGAAGAAAAAAAAAATATTCAGTCATCAGTAAGAGGACCAGGGTAGGATTATTAGGCAGAAAGTAAAAGATACACACTCAGAGAACAAGAGCGAAGCCCTCGAGAGACGGTGCGATCCTTCCTGGAATGGGGGCACCCGTGCTTCCCTTAGGGGTGGAAACTCCGGGGAAGGTGCTCCACCTCCCGAAGGGTGCCAGCCCAGTTCACAGGTTGGGGCCCAGTTATTTCTTTTTCTAAAACAGGTAAGCTAAACATTCTTTGGATTCTCTCAATTAGCTGCTTATCTTGGGGTCAGGTTCCTGCTCTTTACTTTCTGGTCTGAGCCAGTTTATGGCCTTCAGTGCAGCATTCCTGAGGAATTCAGGGTGTGTCAGTCCGGAAATAGAGGAGCCTACATTTATCCAGCAGGATGCTGAGGATACATTTTGAGTGACTTCGACTGTGTCCCAGAGGAGCAGTCTTCCTAAAAGTACATAGTTTTAGTTGCGATTTCCTTGTCTCCCTTCTACTTCTGTTCTACCTCAGGAACATTTAAGTACTGTCCAGTTTTTCACATGGCCCAAAGCACTGGCCACAAGTTGTGCAGTGAATATGTTCCCCAGCCCCATAGCCATCCACTTCCCAACAAGTCTAATAAAAATCACAGCAGCCTGTTGGAAGAGAAGTGGTTTGAAAATTAGCATTTTATGCAAACATTTTCTCCCATCCAAATATTTATATTTGCATTTATACTATCAAATGCCCCCAATTGCTCACAATGTTCTTTTGACCTTATATGCACCATTCCACTGAATGATGATCGTATTTCTCATAAGTGCCTCTACCTGTAATTACTAATACCCTGGATTCAAACTTGAAGGAACAAATTTATCCCTGACATGTTTTACAGGCTTTAAAAGGAGAAGGGAAACCAGTCAAAGCTAAGAGGAGGAGAAATGCCACGAGAATAAAAAGAACCATCAAGAAGGAAACTGATGGTGGGCCTTGTGACCCACTAATGGTTTCTTGAAGAAAGACTTTGGGGTGATTAACTGGAAGGGAAAATGAAGCAGAGCCTGAGCCGTTAACTTGTTCAACACTTTCATTGTAGAATAATAGCATCTATTTTCTCAGAAACCGTGTTGCCAAAAGTCAGGTGCACTGATATCCAGCCACTCCCCAGGAACAATCTGCAATTGTTGGAGAACGGACTCCCTCCTCCTCCGTGGCCTCTTCATTTACCCTTCATTCTTCTGTATTGTTCTGCTACTTTCTGAATACAGCTCACTGAGGCTTGAAGACAAAAATGTTCTAATTAGCAGGGATGGGATTATGAAGCCAAAGCAGGAAGGGAAACGAAATGAAAACTCCGTATCACCTATCATGCTGCTATCTTCAAGTCTGGTGCTGTTGACCACAGTGGGAGACATTCTGCGAGTCTTAGCCCTGGATGACCACCAGTATGCTGCTGTGTAAAAAGGGGCAGTGAGTAAAGGCTTCGGAGTTCCAGGATTTGTGTGTGTGTGTGTGTGTGTGTGTGTGTGTGTCACAGTGGGGATTAAACTCTGAGTCTTTGCACTGAGCTATATCCTCAACCCTTTGTATTATTTTTTTTAATTTAGAAACAAGGCCTTGCTAAATTGCCCAAGCTGGCTCACACTTAACACCCTCCTGCCTCTCCCTGCAAGAGTGCCAGCAGGTGGTTTCTTTTCTTATCTTCCAACACATTAACTTCTAGTAAGAAAAAAAGGGCAATCTACAGTAAATCTACATCACTTTTAAACTCAAGATAGAATGATATCAAAGCACTTCCACTAATAAAAGCACGATTACATTTACTAAATCAAAAGTTAGGTAACAATGAGGACAACATAGCAGTGGAGTTGGCAGTCATAATAAGATAAAAACTGGCAAATTCTCTAGCATACTTTTAAAATTGAGGTTTATGTTGTTCCCACTGAGGGCAGTGGTGGAATAGGCCATTATCAAGTGATCTTCCTGCTCAATCACAAAATCTACAGGAATTACAAAATGCAACCAGAGAAACAGACAGCAGATCCAAACTGAAAGGGATCGGATTCCTGGAAGGAAGGAACCAAACCCGGTGAGATAATGTTAGTTCCCCTTTCCCCGGGGCCGGGACAAGGCGGAGATTGAGGAGAAGGCTGCTTCTCCTTGCCCTGGGAGGTGACCAGACACACTTGGGGGCAGCTGGGAATTGAGGGGCACAGAGCCGAGGAGACTGTAGACTCATCTCGGAGCCTTGCCTGACTCTCAAACCAGGTTACCGACAGCCTTTTCCGGTAACAGACACACTGTGGGGCTTGCCTCTTGCCATCTGTCCTCTGAAAAGAGAACGAGACACATATTGAGAGTCAGAGGCAAATCAAGTAGCGACGTATCTAATAAGGCATAACAGCTAAAGCTCCACCGTCCTAGCTGCTAGAAAAGTCAACCTGAGGTGGCTGTGGTGACACACGCCTGTAATCCCGGCACTTAGGAGACTGAGGCAAGAGGATCAAAAGATTGAGCCCAGCCTGAGAACTTAGCAAGAAACTGTCACAAAATTAAAAAAAAAAAGAAAAAGAGGAGGCTGGAGATACAGCTCGGTGTGAGGGCCCTGCGTTCAGTCCTCGCTACTGGGAAAAATGCAGCTAAAAGAAAAGCCTGTTCAAAGAAAGGTAATTGTATACAGAATCTTCACAGCATATCATGTCAAAAAAGATAACAAGTTAGCAAAGATGAAGTTAATAAAATGAAACAGGAAACAGAGTTCAAGAGGGTTAGAACTGTTTTCTTGAATATTCCACTGTGACCCTTCGTCCTGTACTCCAGCTTGACCCGACTAAGACGCCGATGCGTGGCGCGCTGTCCAGGTGGGAGGCTGGCCGGCCGGCGACGGACTCCCTCAGCAGCGTTCATCTGGGAGACGCTTGTTCCTCCTTCAGCTTTGAAGGGCAGCTTTTCTGGGTGTGGCCAGTTTGCAGTTTTTCGCTTTCAGTGCTTTGAATGCATCACCGCATGCTCGGGCCTGCAGGGCTCCCGCTGGAAACCCCACTGGCGGTTTTATGGAGGTTCCCTTTCACCTACAAGTGACTGTCCTCTTGCTGCTTGCGAAATTCCTCCTTTATCTTTGGCGTTTGACAGTTTTATTATACCATGTCTTGCTGTGTATTTCTCCACATTCGCCTTATGTGGTGTCCTTAGACTGCACTAACCTGGTCCAGGTCCCCAGATTTGGGATGTTTTCAGACATCGGATCTCTAAACGTGCTTTCTTGTCCCTTCTCTCTGTCCTTCCGAAACTCCCACAGTGTGGCGTTCCCAAGGTTTAAAGTTTTCTTTACTCTTTTTGTCTCCTTCGACTGAATTTACAGTGACCTACCTTTGAGTTCGCTGATCCTTTTTCTTGCTTAATTTAGTCGGCTGTCAAACCCTTCTAGTGAATTTTTCAGTGTCAGTGTGAATTATGTTTTCAGCCCGTGATTTCTGCTCAGTGCTTTTTCGTATGTTCTTTCCAGCTCTTCGTTGAAACTCTCTCTGTTAGTGCAGTTTTCATGACCTCAGTTTGAATTCTCTGGCGAGTAAGTCAATAACTCTGCTTCGCTCTTGTTGGTTTCTGGAGATTCACCTTATTCCTTTGATACATCTTGGCCTGGTTTTCTCATTTTCCCCAGTTCTCTGTGCTAATGTCTGGCAGACAGTTCTTACTGCAGACTGACCTCTTAAAAAGGAAGACGTCTATCAGCCATCATCCCAAACAGAGATTCCCAAACCCAGATTCTCAAACTTTCGTGCTAGCCCAACCCACTGTCCTTACACTCTGCTCATTTCCAACTTCACGGAAGACACTAGTTCCCCGAGCATCCCTCGGAAAAGTTAGATCATTGGATGTTCCATCCAAGTTTCTTCTTCCCCAAGGAGAACCTGCAAGCCTGGGTTTTGTCTACTTGCTCCTTACTAAAAGAGGAGGGAGGGCTGCAACAACCAGCCAAAGTCCCACTCTGGTTTGACTTTCCTCCAGGTATCTAGATTACTCCAGGCCCCTTCGATACTCTGAGACAGGCAGGTTAAAAGCCAGCCTTTAGGAAACCGGTGAAGAAGCTGTGGCCTGGACGCTAACACCAGTTTTTTCCCTGATGAGGGAGAAGCAGACAGCAGTGGATTCCATCTGCTTCCTCCGTGCAGCTCCTCAAAAGGAGCCCTGTACAGCACTGACCAGCCCGAGCTGCCAGCTCTTTCTCTCAGCAGCTGGATGGTGCCACACCCATTGGAGGTCTACAACTGGCAAGACAGATGCCAGCTCTTGGGCTGCCCAGAGAAGGCACGATTAGACAAAGAGCCAGTACTTCGTTTCCAAAAGGGGAATTTGAGAGCTGGAGTGTTTCATCTGTTGTCTCCAGGCTTAGCCCAGGGGAGCAGCTACAACGCCAACCAGCAGGCCATCACCTTCATTCTCTCCAGGTGTCTATACCAGTCAGACCCAAGCTCCACAGGTGTGGGGACCCCAGGTGACAACCCAGAAACCAGTTGTCTGGTGAGACCACTCACAGAAGTGGGGTGCTCATGGTGTGAACCAACGGTTTGCCTCTCCTGGAAGAAGCTGGAGCTCAGATGTGGGCCTCATTAGGTGGTGCGGAGTCAGCTTAAAGATTCCAGCAAGGAGGCCCCCGAGTTTCCTTACTGGCTTTGGTAAGTCTAGTTACACATTAGCCCAGGATGCATCGGCTTGTAGTTAACTTTGGAATTGTTCACAAAGAGAATCTGTACATCAGTTTTGCTGAATTTATGTGTTTGGCGGGTGGGTGGGTGCGCTGGACTGCCATCTGGTTACTGGGACTATTATACATTGTGGGATTTAATTTGCCAGTGTCTTGTTGAGGATTTTTGCATTTAAATTAATAGAGAATATTGTATCTGTAATTTTCTTTTTTGGCACTGTATTTGTCTATTTTTAGTATCAGGTTTGCACTAGCCTCATAAAATGAGAGAAAAGATTTTCTTTTTGTTTTTGGAAAAGTTTTTTTTAATTTTATTTTAATGTTACGTGTTACATATACATAATGATAACATTCATCATAGGAAAGTTTTACCTGTAGGTGATGTATCTTGCTGCTTCTTTTTTCCCCATTCCTCTCCCCTCCCTTCAAGCCCTCTTCCCCTCCTTATTTACGCAGGCTTTGTTTCCATTTTTTCATTCTCTTCACCTTTTTTTTCTTGTCCCTCCCTTCCTTTCCCCCTCCGCCCATTCCCCTTTCTGACCTAAACTATTTTTAACAAACCATCGAAAAATTGATGTCAATTCTTTACAGATTTGATATAATTCTCCAGTGAAATCATTTGGGTCAAATTTATCTTTTTAAGACTTAGTTACAAATGTATCATTTTTCATAATGGTAGGATCATTTGTTTTATCTCATGATATACTTTTATCATGAGATAAAATGGTAGTTTGTGGATTTTGAGGTTTTTGTCTATGTCTTGTAAATTGTTGAATTCATAAGTATGAAGTTATTCATAACATTCCTTTGTTATTATTTTAATGTCTGTGATGTATCACCTATTCATTCTGATATGGTTGATTTTTTTTGTCAGTCTTGCTAGAAAAGTATCACCTTTCTTGAGTATCATTAGGAAATAGTTTCATTGATTTTCTTTATTTTTTGTTTTTAATTTCATTCATTTATCGTCTTTACTGCTTCATCTTTCTGCTTACTTTGGGGTTTGTTTGTTTTGTTTTGTTTTTCCTTCCATTTTAATGAGGTAGGAACTTAGATTACTAATTTCAGACCTTTCTTTCTCTATCATGTAAGCACTGAGTATTAAAAATTTCACCCTCAGAACTTACTTCACTTGCATTCTACATATTTTATACATCTTGTTTTAATTAACCTGTCTTTTTATTCCTATTTCCTTTGTGGTTTCTTCTTTGACCCTTGTAGAAATGTGTTGTTTAAATTCCTCTGCTGGAAACTCTTCTTTTCTTTCTGCTATTGATTTCTAGTTTGCTTCCATATGGTCAGAGACCAAATTCTGTGTTATTTCCATTCTTTTAAATCTGTGAAGGCTTTTCTCATGAAATAGCATATGGTCTATCTTGGCAAAAGTTCTAAAGATATTTTTTAAAAAAAGTGACTTTTCCCATTTCTCCTTTCAGCTTTATTAGATTTTGTTCTATATATTTTGTGCCTATGTTTTTTGGTGCATATATATTTAGTATTTTGTTATTATTTATTTAATATTTGCATGATATACTTTTTGTCTTTTAATTTTAACCTCCTATGTGTATGTATTTGATGATATTTTTGTCAACTTGTGCTTCATTATTGTTTTTTGTTTATTTTTGTTTTCGTTTAAACCACTGTGCCAATTTATGCTTTTTAATTCATCTGATTGCTCCCCCTTATCCACGGGGCATATGTTTCAGGACTTCCGGTGGAGTCCTGAAATCACACATAATACAAACTCTCTCTATATATTGTGTTCTTCCTGTGCAAACTGTGATACCACAGCACTTGACCTGATCTCAGATAGCAGTTTTTCATTGAATTTTCACATGACAGAGAAGGAGAAAGGAATAGATCTCCTCCTCTTCTTTTTTGTTTTCTTTTTGTGAGTTACATGAACATGTGTGATGTCATCAAAACACACAG
Organism: Hystrix cristata; assembly: GCA_004026905.1. Taxonomy (NCBI): domain Eukaryota; kingdom Metazoa; phylum Chordata; class Mammalia; order Rodentia; family Hystricidae; genus Hystrix; species Hystrix cristata. The sequence goes on from PVJO010002280.1 coordinate 90,627, forward strand.
TGAATATTTAAAATAGAAAAATTCTTACCATAAAAGACACATCACCATTAATTCCCCTCAAAATTCTCCTCCTCACTGTGAACACATTTATCACATTGTTCTTGCCACTTTCTGAAGCAGTTCTGGAAGTCTTCTGGCCTGAGCGTCTTAGTTGCACTGTTGTGGCTGCACTGATGTCCTCATTCATTCGAAATGCTTCCTTTCCATGGTTATTTTGACTTTGGGGAAGAGGCAGGAGTTGCACGGTGCCCGATCTGGTGAATAATGTGGATGAGAACACAGCATCATGTTTTTATTGGACAAAAATTGTAGTTAACCTTTAGAATCCATTCGGGACATCAAAGCAGCTATGAAAAGACACCCACAAAAGCGGAACTGTTCCAGAACTGTTTCAGATAGTGGCAAGAATGATGGGATAAGTGTGTTCAGAATGAGGGGAAGTATTTTGAGGGGGGTTATGGTAATGTGTCTTTTATTTTAAAGTTTTAAAATGTTTATTTAAACATTAACCTTATTTTTTATCATACTTCATATCCTAAAAATCCATTTTGATTTATTTATAGTTTTTGAGTACATTTGTTCAGTTTTCTTTGTGTTTGTGCTAGGTATTGTAATATACAGATATATAACTTATCACAGTTTACTGTATCAACATTTTACCCCTTTGAGTGAAATGTAAAAACCTTTTACTTAGGTCTCTTTGCCCTCCCTACTTTTTAAATAGGAGTCAAGTATTTCCCTTTACAATTGAGCGCCAGAAAAATTGGTATTAAAATTTCTGCTTGAATCAACAAATGTGATTTAAGAAACTCACGAGAAGTTGGTAAATTTGCTTTCTCATTTCAGGGAGAAAATTCCTGACACCCACAATTTAAAGGAAAAGAATTATTTGACTCACAGTTTCAGAGGATTCAGTCCATGGTCAGCTGGCCTCAAGGCAGAAACATCACAGGGGAAGGGTGTGGGGGAGCAAAGATCATGGTGGCTGGGAGGCAGAGCAGGTGAACAGTGCCAGAAAAGAAGAGGCAAGGGACCAGATATAGTACTCAAGGTCTCAGCTCTATGACCCTCCAGACACCCAGAGGTGTGCTTTATGAATCCCTTAGGCAGTTCCCAAATCAATCAAACTATCAATTAAGCTTAACTGTCATAGGAAGCAAAATAGTCTATGACATTCACCTCTATTCACACACACTGATGTTCTTCTTTCATTTCAGAAGTATCAAACTTTCTTCAGTTATCACTTCCCTTTAGTCCTTCTCAAAGGTAAGTATGCTGAAAACAATTATCTTTGGTTCTTCATCTGAAAATGTCTTTATTTCTCCTCTATTTCTGAGGAAAAAATTTCCTAGATATAAAATCTATAGATGACATTTATTTTCTTTCATTTTTAAAAAAACTTACGCCACTTTCTTCTGATCTCCTGCCCTCAGAGATGAAATCTGCTGTTTTTCAAGTTACCATTCCCTATAAGTAACAGGTTGCTTTCTGCAGGTACTTTGAAGATGTTTTTTGTCTTTAGTCTTCAGCAAAAGCATAACACGAGGTGTCTGACAGAATCTCTTCGGGTTTATCAAATGCAACTTTGGCTCAGCTTCTTTTTTGCATTCTCATATGTCTTTTGCCGAATCTGGGGTGTGCCCAGTCTTCATTTCGTCACCTGATTTTTCAAGTTCACTCTCTACTATCTTGAGAATTTGAGAGCATGACTATTAATTTATAGTTGTTGTTCCCTGGTGTCTGAGACTCTGTTAATTTTTTTTTTTTAGTATACGTTTTCATTATTGTTCATATTGGTAATTTCTGTTGATCCGCACTTAAAGTCACTAATTCTGGGCATCTCCACTCTAATGTTGAAGCTATCACAAAAGCTTTTTCATTTTGAGTCACTCATTTGTCAACTATGTAACGTACATTTAGTTCTTTGTTATACTTCCTATTTCTTTGCTTAAATTTTCTATTTTTTCATGTTTCAGTAATTCAGAGTTACTTATTAAAGCCTTTTTATTATGGCTATTTTAAAATCCTCGTTATAAAATTCCAATATGTCACTCATCTCAGTTTGGGTGTCTATGAATTTTATTTTCTCATGCATGTTATTCTCATGGTTTTGGTATGATGAGTAGAATGAATATGCCCTGGACATTTTGAATATTATGAGATTTTAGATCTGATTAAATCTTTGTTTTCAGTAAGCAGTGCCCTTTTTCAGGTATAGCATGAGAGAGGACTGGACATGTATGACCAGCTCTTCCTTGTCCCTCTCAAGATCACCCAATAAAACTGTACCAACTGACTTCCACTACCTCACTGGTTCACAGTGGGGCTCTAAGAGCCTCTCCCCTCTGAACTTCACCACCACAGAGAGGTGACCAAGGTGCAGTTGGAAACTCAGCTTCCTACTAGACCCCACTGACACAGGCAAGGGACAGGAGAGACGGGCTGGGTAGCTCCACCTGGCACCACCTTGTCCACATGGCGTTCGGGGAGAGAGTGCGGGCTCGCCCCCACATGGCACAGTGGGTGATAACGTGGGATGGTGTGTGCTATAGCTCTGGCTGTAGCCACTACCCTGTCCTCTCATTGTCCCGAGTCTTGTCACCACAGTGGGAGGACTGTCAGCTCACCCCTGGAAGCTGTCACACTAGCTAGATTGGTGGGGGGGGCGGTCCTAGAACCATTTGCTTCTACTGAATGGAAAAGCAAGGCCTCAAGACCTGCTTCTGTCGGCCTCACCAACAGGACTCTCGCAGGCAGGGGCTGAAGGGTCAGCTGCCCCCTCTGCCAGGCAGGGAACGGGCGATCAGCTGTCCCTCTGTCCTGCCAATAACACAGCAGCAGGAGAAACAGGGGCATCTGCCTGCTTCTGCTAGGCGGGAGATGGAAAACAGCTCCCGGCTGGGGTTACACACGCCACGCGGTGAGGAAGCGAAGGCGCAGCGGCTTCTGCCGGGCAGTGGGCAGGAGGGCGGGGAGCCGGCCCAGCCGGACCCCCGTGAAACTGCGGGAGGCGGGGGGCTTTTCCGTCGGCCTTTGGCTACAGCGAGACGGGTTTTGCTAGAAAGGTTTCTGCATAAGCCCATGTTGTTTTCATTATGTGCCTAAAAGGTAGAAGCTTTTCGGGGAGCCTTTTTGTCCCCAAGTCGTCTGTTGTGCTCTTTCAGAGTATAGGGACACATAAGGAACCCCAGCGAAGTCACCGCCGCGTCACTCCGCCGTGCTGAGACCCCGCATCGCCTGCCTTCTTATCCGCACTGTGTGGAGTGTTCCCGCACTTGTTTAATCACAGCCGGAGATTTTCAGGTGTAAGAAGGAGAACATGGAGCAACAGTGAGCCACTCCATTTTTGCAGAACTAGAAGCATTTCCTTCCGTTTTTATATGGTCTTATTATGGTACCCGACCGGAAACTTGTTAAATTTGGTACATGAATCTTTTTGATGCAAAAATTTTGTCCCAGTACTGCTCATTTGTTTGGTACTTGAAGCACAAGCTAGGACCTGTCAGTATAGGTTGCCTCATGACTCTTCCCAGCCAAGATGATTTTAAATCGTGGGTGTCAGGTATTTCCTCCACAAATGTGCAAAGCGACTAAGTGACCGACAGCAATATTTGAAGATACCAATTCATCCACAAGCTTGCAAACACTTAGTATCTTTTTTGTTTTAGAACCATCCTAGTGGGTGTGATTTTTATTTTAATTTTCCTGGTGGTTAATGATGTTAAGAATCTTTTTATGCACTTAATGTCAGCTTTTTTAATATTTTCAAAAAGATGTCCATTCAAATTCTGGATATTTTTAATTAAGTTGTTTGTATTTCTGTAATTGGTTTGTAAGATTCTTTATATTCTAGATATGACTACCTGCCTTATCAGATATATGATTTGCAAATATTTCTCCCACTTCCATAAGCTCTTTTTTACACTTTTTAAATTGTATTTTTTGGATCACAAAATATTTTAATTTTGAGGAGGTGCAATCTCTCTTTAAAGCTTTAAAACATGAATAAAATTATAATGGACTCTCTTGAGTTTTCTTAAGTGGCATATATAGTGTATAATTGCTGGTCTATCCTTATTTGTATTATTTGTTAAAGAGAGAACTGGGAAAAACAAGATATCCTTCAAATTTTTTCTTTTAAACAAATTGGCCATCTACCTTTCTTATGCTGTCCTTTGAGCCCTTTAGAGAGCTCCTGTTTGAGACAAAGTTTGTTTGAATATTGTACCAATACACACTCTGTGTGATTGTTTTATTGCTTGTTGTCTTCTGCTCAGCAGTTTTAGGAACATCTCCAAATAACTAAAAAAAAAATCAATCCTTGACTGTAAAACTCAGCTATCATGTGAGGAGTAAAAGGGTTGAGACACTTGTCTCTAATCATCACTGTTATCTGTACTTAGCAACAGACAAAAGTCTTGACACTCAAGTTGTCCTCTCTGTGAACTGGGCTTTGACGGGCTGGGTAGAGTATCCTCTTATGCTAAAACCTCCCTATGAATCACGCTGAGCTACCAAACCACAACATGTTAGCTGTTCTCTGTCATAACGGATATAATGGATCCTGAAAATGGTAAATGTAGGCGATCGATATTCTATCATGTTTCATGGTATTTGATTTTTAAGAAAAATAAATGCTAGCTAATCTGCTTTAAAAATGAGATATGTTCAAGGCAAAAGGCCTGAAGCTTAGACCCAAAAATTATTTCCTAAAACAAGTTTATGGGAGCATAAAATTCTAGCATTATAGCAGTAATGTGTAATACATTTTACAACATAGAGTATTAGTTTAGACATTACACTTTGTTTGGTAATAGCTTAGTGCATATACAGCAGATGAAAACACAATAAAAAAAAAAGCATGAACACTGTGAAACACAGATCGGAAGGTGTGAGCAGCCCCTCGACCTAATATTTTTACAAGCACTGTTAACCAGCCACTTATTTTTACAATGACTGGTCTCAAGTCTTGCAATTTATTGATCGGAGGTTAAACAAACTACAAAACAAAATAATTAGCTGAACTCAAAGAAAGCAAATTATTTTTGAGATGTAATACACTTAGCATTCTGAGATTGCAGTTACTAAATATCATAGAACGAACTATGCAAAAATATTTTGATGCCTAGTGTATTCTCTAGAGGTATGTTTCCAATTTTTTAAAAATTTCCACACATAATCTTTGCCTAGCCAATTAAATAACACTTACTATCTACTTTAGAGACATGAAAGATTAATAAGAAAGAAGCAAGTAATGTCTGCACACAAGCTTCCTTAAAAAGACCAGCTCATGAAATGCCGTGCAGAGGACTGAGTTACTTTGGGAGCCCACGGAATAAAAAGAGAGAAGGAAGCCCCAGAGCTCTAGAAATTGTCCAGAGGACCCTGCCATTACACTTCTAAAAGGCCATATGTACAATTTATAGAAGAATATATGCATTACAGAAATTTAGAAACAACAGAGGATTACCAAAGAGAAAGTTAAAATGACTTATCCTCCTACTGTCCACGTTATATACCACCATCAAAGTTAACCTCAGAACTCTTTTCAGTGTTATAATACAGAGTGTACAATATATTTGAAAAAATGGAGCTTTGCTATCCATATGTACTCTGAGAACATTTTCTTTTATGAAAAAATTCTGCAAAAATGTGATTAACAGTGCCAAGTATTTTAGTATATAAGTAATAATAGTGTTTGCCAAACTGCTTCTTCCATACCACGTTCCTTGGAATGGTACTGTCCAAAATGATGCTAACAGATATTACACAGGACAAGAGAGCAGTCAAAAATATAGAGAAACATTATTAAATAAATTTGTTTACTGCAGGATTTCTTAGAATCTTAATATGCTAATGTGCATGACCACACTCTAAAAAGTAGTAAATATAAGAGCTCTTATGCTCATTTATCTAATGATGGTGTTGCAGTTTTGATTTGGACTGTGCTCCAAAACCCGTGTGCTAAAGCCTCGGTTCTCAGAGGACAGGCTTTTGGAAAGGGATTGGATCCTGAGGGAGGGCTCTAACCTTAGCAAATGGATTGACCCCCTGGTGAGACCATGAATTGATGGCATTATTGGGAGTTGCTAGAAATGGGAGGTGAGGCTTCCTAGCAAGGAGTGGGTGGTGGGTGTGACCATAACTGGTGCCTGGCCCCTTTCTCTCTGACTCCTCACTCTGCTTCTCACTGTACTGAGGTGCATAGCTCTCCTGGGCCATGTCTTTCCATCATGGTTCACGGTCTCACCACAGGTCTGGAAACAATGGCACCAGCAACCACAGCCTGGAACCTCTGAAACCATGAGCCAAAATAAATCCTTCCATCTTGCAAGTTGACTTTCTCAGGCATTTTATCATAGATTTTCAAATTTGACTAACACAGACGATATGCTTTTCCATGATTTCTATTATTATCCTATAGTAGTCCATTATTACATGTTACCTATTATGATTATAAATTGCAAAATATATAATATGTTGCTGTTACATAATCCATTTCATGTTTCTAGTAATGTTCTATAAGGTGCCAGCGAACTATGCAACATAGTACAGGAAACCCTGCATTAAATCTACCCCAAAATTTCATTGCTTCAATGTGATAATGAGTCACTTGCTCACAATTCTGTGGATCAGCAATTTGGGCCGAGCTCAGCCGACATGTCTCAGTGGCTCCACGCAGCGTCAGCCCCCTCACATGCCAGGCCTGGCCGGGTCAGCTCGAATGGGCCTTGCTTCCCCTCGCGGAGGCAGCCTGGCGATTCGCAGGGAAGCGGCCAGCGAGAGAACAGAGGCTGCAGCGCCTGTGAATTTCCATGCTGTTCTTGCCTCACGCTGAGTCAAATCAAGACCTCGATCACTGAGATTCACGAGTGAAGAAATGAACTCCACTTCTTAGGTGACAGGTTGCACAGAACTTGTGATCATTCGCCATTGACCAGGCCTCTTGTTAAACGTGTATGCTCTTCACAGATTTTTTTTCCAGGAGAAATAATGGAGCAAGGAACATCTGTGCACATCAACCTTGGTATATACTTTCAATGGTTTCCTCGGGATAATTTCCTGTAAGAATTACTGTGTCCAGAGCTATGGATACACTTAGGGGTTTTAATATACACTGCCAAATTTGATAGAAATACTAGCACAATCACCTCTCACCAACTATACATATTCTATTCCAGAGTTTATTTTTTTCTCCCAGCTTATATAAGACAAATCTTGTTTTGTTTCAACTTTGTAGCCTCTAAATTTTACCACAATGTAATTCTTGGAGTCTGTGCTATAGGACCATACTTTATAGGTGAAACAGTTTTATAAGAATGAGGTACATTGGATTTCCCAGTAACAAAGTGACATCCAAGACAAAATACTTCTATGCAAAATTCAGCCAAATGGAAAAGCAGTATTATTGCAAAATTCATTATTTTCTTGCCACCCTTATAACTGGAAAATGCTATGGCTAATTTTCTATAGCCTGGACAGTTTAAAATGTAATCTTGACCACCTCATTAAATACATTTGCTTTGGAGACATCGATGAAGAAAACATTAGTTACAAGAGTAAGAATAAATTTTCTGGAAAAAAAAGGAAAAAAGGTGGGATAGGACTATGAGTATCATAAAGAAACTGAATAATTCATCTAAAATGAGACTGTCTTTTGTCATCGCCCTCTTTTGCACAAAATCTTTTCATCCTTTTCATCCTGGTCAGGGTGGAGGGGGCCTTTGGCAAAGCTGAGATACAGAGATTGCTAGTCTAAGAAACCATTGCATTATATGAAGAGATAGGCAGTATTTTTAATTGTGATTTAAATTTTATTTTAGTGGTACATTTTAGATACACATAATGGTACTATTCATCATAGGGAATTTGTACCCGTACATGATATATCTTGCTAAAAGAGATGGGCAATAATTTTAAAGTGAAGATATTTTTTTCTGCATGTCCTTCACTTTAGAAACTCTGAGGTTCTAACTTCCTCTAGTTCTCCCTGGCAAAGGTCTGGTGCTGACTTTCCAGAAAGGCACTGAAAAAACCCTGAGAACTTTTTTGATTTTTTTTTGTTGTTCTTGTTGTTTTTGAGACAGAGTCTTGCTATGTAGCCCAGGCTAGCCTTGAGCTCAGGGCAATCCTCCTGTCTCTGCCTCCCAAGCTCTGGGATTACAGGCGTGCACCACCACACCCAGTTGAATCTCCAAATTAAAGGTGACTCAAAGGGGAAACTCACGGCCTGCGTCATTTTAGGGTTTCCCTGTGGTGAATTCATAAATCCCTAGGGATGCCATCTATTTTTCTGGTGGTAGGTACACCTGTGTGCTCTTTGGACCATGATGGGCATAATCAAGGGGTTATGTTGGGAGAGACTGATGTCTGGGACTCTTGAGATGCAGACAGTGGCTGGCTAACTGGGCCCAAATAAAGTCACACTGTAGAGCAGATCCAGGAGGACCCCATCGTGGAACTTACACAATGCAGGCATCACGAGGAGTGCAGCAGAGGCAGCTGTGCGGCCATGGTGATAAGAATGCCTCTTTATTCGGAGAAGAACAAAGCAGAGACAGAACAGACAAAGCACCACACTCTGGAAAAGTACACTTCAGAACCAGAAAGCTGAGACACATGGTACTCAATCAGTTTCTGGGGCTAATCTCTGAGGAAATGCAGACAATCTGAGAAGAATGGCTCTGTGGAGGTGACTGGACCTTTCCATCCAGGGATACAGGATGTTTAGAGAGGTGGATTCTTTCTGGTTAGAAGTGGAGGGGGTAAAATAATGGATTCCAAAGGAGAATACAAACAAAACAAGTCTGGTATTGCCCATACTAAGACTGTATTTTGGGGTGCAAAAGTTCAGAAATATACATGTAGGGCAAAAGCCAGGAACAGGTTTAGACTATGATCCATAAGAAATCATCACAGGAGCGGCCTGTGCTGGAGAATGAGCAAGGTAATCTGATTATTCAGGGTCAGAGGACACTGTCTTTAAAGATGGTGTGTGGGGTGAAGCCGAGATTTTATTCTGCACCTGTGTTGCCTTTAGAGCACATTTGCACAGGGATGTTCAAGGTTCTGAAGACCTGGGGTCTCCCTCCTCATGGTGGAGGGAAGGCTGCATGTAGCCCCCCGTGATGTGGCCCTCACATTTCCTATTCAGTGTGGGGAAGAACTGTGGGTACTGGTGGATCTCGGAGAGTCGCTCAGTAAAGGAAGACAAACATCAACACATGACAAGGACAGCTGGGAGAAGGACCTGAGACCCAGTGCCATTTGTCACTCTATCCCTAAAGCATCCAGCTCAGCCCTGTGTAGCAGGTACCAACTCCTCCCAACCACACATGATGGTGACGTCGTGGGTACAAGAAGAGTTAGGAATGCCAAGAAGCCCAGGGCAGGTGGTCTGGAACCCCTTGCATTCTGTGGTAAGAGTGAGATTCACGAATCCCAAGACATAATTTCCATTACACTGTATTTCATTGAATTTAAGAGACCATCATTTGTAAGATGCACTGTTGTTTTACGTATCATTAAGAAAGAAAAATTACTGCCAACTGAACTCTGATATTCTGTGAATTGTGAGCTGCATCTCAATTTCAAATATAGTAAATCATAAAAAAACTGTGTCTTTGAATCAACGAACTAAAATATTTCTGTAAGTGTACTTAACTCTCAATCTCATTTTTACTGGTAACAGAAACAGTGATTATTCTAATTTAAAGTAAACTGTCTTCTCTGAATTTTACTCCATCTCATTTGAGAAAACAGTCATTGCAGAATTCTCCTGAAGAGAAGGGCTGCTTTTCCAACTTCACAAGGGAAAACACCATGACCCTGCTCAGTCCTCAGTGAGTCACTCTGCTGGGGACACCAGGGGGCTGTCCACGGCCTCTATGCTTCTGTGCCCAGCATAGCTGAAACTGCAAGGTCTCTACAGCTCTTGCAGCCCTTTGGCCTTGTCTGGGGAAACTTTTAGTGGTGATGCTTTTCCCTGCCTGCAAGGAGATACAGGGCCCCTCTGCTTACCCGTCTCCCTCGTCAGGGGCACACTCCTGCTTTGGCTCACGAGAGACCTGGGCTTCTCAGTGAGACAGCAGTTTCTTTTGATTACAGCTAGGGAAGAAGGCACAGATCCCCCTTCTTGCAGAGCCTCCAAACTTATTTTAGACTTTGATTGTTCCACAAACACAAAGGACTTCAACCACAGCAGGACTTGTAACAACCAACTTTATTCTCTCTGCTCTCAACTTCATTCCCTCTCTCACCCAACTGACTTGGTCTTTATTCTCAAAGGCAGAACAGTCCTGGTAAATATTCAAGCCAGCCTATTGTACACATCAGAATCATGACTTCTCATGTTATATAAATATCTCCTCAGAAGTTCAGATGCAAAGAACTTGTTCTCCTGCCCAGTTTAATGCCTCACCATAAAGGAAGCTCCTAAGGAAAAGGAACAGGGATGCTGAGTAGTAGGTACAAGGAAAAGAAACCCTAGTTAGTGTGCCAGACTGCAGTACCGCCAAAAGAATAATTCCATGTGATTGTCTCGCATTCCGCTAAGACGCCTGAAGGGTTATACCTGAGCACGTCTTGATTTGTTGGGCAAATATGGTAATTAGCTTCCTCTTACTATAACAAAATACCCAAGAAAATCACCCTTAGGAAGGAAAACCTTATTGTGGCTCACAGTTTCAGGGGTTTCATCCATGGTCCTTGGTTCTATTTCTCTGGCCCCAGGGCAGAAGCCTGGCAGTGGCGCAGAGCAGCTCACCTCATGGGGAACAGGAAGCCTGGGGGTGCGCAGAGCAGCCTCACCTCATGGAGAACAGGAAGCAGGAAGAGAGGGAGGGCCCCACTCTCTGAAGTTTCCACCCCTTCCAATGGCACTATCCACCAACCGGGAACCAAATCTGCACTGCATGAGCCTTTGAGGGATATTTAAGACCCAAATCTCAACAGCAGGTAAATATCTGGAAGAATGAGTGAGGCTAGCAAAGCACTGGATATTGCTTCAAGGGTGTCCCATTCCCAAAGATCTCAGCCCTTGGGTGCAACAACAGAGATAAACTCCAATGGATTTGGAGACTTATCTACTACTGTCAGTAACAGCCAGGGGGATCACAGGCACCCACACACCCACACATGCCTCAAGTACCACTGTGGTCCTTCAAGAGAAAGTGGAAGTAGCCAGGCCTCAGCCAATAACCCACAGAAGTGACTCCATAAAAAGCCATCTATCTATCTAATTAGGAAAGTGTCTTCTTAGCATTTGGTATTGTGGAGGAAGAAGGCCAAAAATGTTTTCAATTCTCCACTCTTTGCTTTATTCATGTCTTTCCAATGTGACTTTGACTTTTCTTTCATTGTGCAGTGAAATCTATTCTCCACCCTGAAGTACAGGTTGACCTTATGATTTGAGATGGTAGAATAAGCAGAAGTGGCACTGTGCCACTCCCAATCCCAGACATCCAGAGACTTTGCACATTTCCACCTTCTCTCTGCTGGAATTCTGCCCAGCACTGTAAGAGCAATCCCAGCCTGGCCTGCTGGACTCTAAGTCACTGCTACCAGCCAGAAGCAACCAACCTCCACACATGCTACTTCAGGCAGTCCCCAGATATTATAGTGAGCGACTCATATGTGTATGCAAGCCCAGTCAAGATCAAAACTGCCAGGCGAATCCATAGATGTGTGAGCAATAAGACAATACAGGGGCCCCCAGTACTGCCTTTGTGGATGGCTTAATATGAAGCAATCTAAAGATACAAAAATGAATATCTAGGAACAGACACTGCCTCAAGAAAACAGAAGACTGAGTACAGCACTTGCTTTGGGATTGGGTAGGAATTAGAGGTTAGAAAAAAGGAAGCCAATTGCTAGCTAAATTTAGAAAAAAATAGGAGATAGTACTGAGGGATGAAAGTATGGTGATCTATATTACAGAGTAGTGGAACAGGTGAAAAAAGTCTTCTGGATTACTTGTATGTAATAAGCTTCTGGACTTCACTAAGGAAATCTGCGGGAAAATATTTACTTTCTAGTTGCGCGTGCTATGACACAGTGAACAAAAGATAAGATAAAGAAATAACCAGCCAGTTTGAAAGGAGGATTTGGAGGAAATATCATAGGCCATAAATTGGTGAGTTGGAAATAAAACTGTTTCTCATTACTAGTGTCCCCTACCTTGGGACAAAGATCAAACCAAGGTTAAAAATTTCCAAGAGAATTAAGGTGGTACCTAATAGGTTTTCTAACTTAGACGCAACGATTTCAAGAATCTTAAGACTGCAGCTCCGCAGAAGCCATCTCAAAGTAACAATAAGCCAACAGATAAAAGGTCTTCTCTTTTTCTGTCAACAATAATATTCTTTGATTCAATTCACAGGAAGATCACAAGATTTTTTTAAGAACTACATGTATAAAAATACCGCCAGCTTGGACTAAAAAGGACTGATTGTTCCAACTGTAAAAAGGTCTTAACCCTCCACTTTCTATGAGAAGGAATCAGGTTCGGAAAACAAATTAGCTGCAAAAGTAGACTGTTTTTTCAGAAGTAGGTAAAAGGGTACTTGACAAGAAAGGATGAGGGGGTAAGACAGTCGGCTATAGGTCCACTTCTAAGAAAGTGGTAGAGATGAGCGAGCTAAGAAGACAGTCCCAGGATAAGAATCTACATGTGATAGAGGAGCATCCTTAACTCCCAGGATAGGACAGCCTGGAAAATGTTCCCAGATAGGTTTCACAACTGCTGCAGACTAGTGACTGTGATGGGGCACCCGTTCTTCCCCTTTCTGATGGGAGTATGATTTCCAGCTATCTTATTCCTATCGCACAATTATATGCTGGCTGTGTGAAGTTAACCATGACAATCAATCCTGGTAAGTCACTTCACTGGATTAAGAAAACCTAGCAAATCAGTACAGCATGCTCCTGCGTGTGTCTGGATGGGTCTTGGAGTCATGGCCTTGGGATCTATATCTAGTCTTTTGCTCCTTCCTCTCTGGTGCTGTTCTACTTCTCTGCTTCCTAGATACCATGAACTGAATAGCTTTGTTCCACCGTGTGATTTCTGCCTTGGAATGCTGCCAACCATGAACTCAATCTCCTGAAACCATGAGCTATTAAACCGTTCCTCCTTTAAATTGTGGGTGTCCAATATTGTGTCTCAGTTACAGAAAAGATGACTAGTAGAGAAAACTTGTACCAGAGAAGTGGAAGTCATTGTTCTGACAATTCCTGACCATGTGGTTTAAAAGCCTTTGAAACTGGTTTATAAGAGGAGTTTGGAAAGGTTCAATGAAGTGAGCTAGAGAAGCCCTAAGAATGCTGTAAACAGAACCTGATGGGTGATCCTGGTCAGATCTCAAAAGAACAGGATGCTAATAGAAATGCGGACAGTAAAGGCCAGGCTCAGGATTCAGATGCGAGCAAGGACTCCATTGGCATTTGGACTAGAACACATGTATGTTACACTCTAGTAGAACATTTGTTTAGATTTTGCTCATGTCCTGAGACTTTAAAGGAGACTGAGATTAAGGACACTGAACAAATCTGACAGAGAAAATTTCAAGACAGCCCAACATTCAGGCTGTCTCAGGAGCACTGCTAACTGCTTTCAGCCGGATTTAAAGTGAGAATCAATGACAAATGGCAGAGCAGGAAATTGGGGGGAAAAAATTGTCCAGAAAGAACTACATGTGAGGTTGGGTTCAAGGGAGCCATGTCTGCTAAAACGGTTAGTGCCATGAAAAAGAAACCAAATACTTTGTACAGTGACAGGCATCTCAGGTATCAGAAAGACTCTGCCCATAGCAGGCTTCAGGGTAGAAAAGTGTCAACCTTTTATTTAAGAAGAAAGTCCTTGGGACCCCCTACTCAAGAATGACATCCTAGAAAATTGTTTCCCTAAAATTCATTTCACTATGATCAGCCATCCAAGCACTCAGAGGCCCAGTTACTGCTGTCACCAACAGGAGACCTTGGCATTGCCCACATGATGCTGGTTTTACTGGTATGCAAGAGTTTCGGGTTGATGGAGACCTCCACCCCCATTTCAAATGAAGTCCTGGGAGGCCAGGAAAAGAGCTTCTCAGACAGTAGTGCATGAAGCTATGGGTGTGAAGCAAAAGGTACAGTGGAGACTAGAGGAAGCCAGAGGTGCCAGTAATGTGGGATGTCAGCTGAGAAAAGCTGAAGGCCATGAGTGGAGCCGGCCCACAAGAGACTTTGTGGGCTGGAACCTCAAGGACACAGAGGAGGTCATCTGTGCCCTTTGGAACTTACATTTTACCACCATGTGCCTCAGATGCTACTACAGAATTTAATGTTTGTCCTGCTTGTTTTCAGTCTTGCTTTGGTCAGATTCTTTTCTGTCCTCCTATTCCTCCCTTTTGGAATGGGAATGTTTACCCTATACCATTGTACCTGGGTATTATGTAACTTGTTTTTTTATTCTGGCAGAAGTTTACAGCCAAGAGTAGGCCTTGAGTTAGTGACCAAAATGTGGGTTTTAATACAGCGGTCCTGAGTCTTTCTGTGCCCTCCCACTTCCTTTATTGGCACCCTTTCACTGTGGCTTTGTGCTCCTTCAAATAAAAGGCAGATTCTATTTTTTCTCTTGATGTCTTAACTTGATTTGGTCAGTAGAATGTGGCAGAAGGAATGGTATACCAACTTTGAACCTAGGCTTCAAGAGTTCTCATAAACCCTCCTTCCCCCCTTCCCACTTTCAAAAGAACGAGCTTAAATTGGGCCACTGGAGAGACCTGGGGCCTGAGTTGTCTAGGCTGAGTCATCCCTGTGACCTGGCTGTCTAACTGTAGACAGTAACCAGTGCACCCCACAGAACAGAGGCACCAGCTGCCAACAGAGTAACAGACGCATAAAGGAGCCTCGCGGACGTCAGCCAGGCCAGACACAGACCAACAACTACCTATCTGACCTGTACACTCACGATCAGTAACAAAATGCCTACAGTTTAAGTCATTACATTTTACACAGCTTTTGCACAACAATAGTTAACTGATACAAGATAATGTTCTACTCAGGACACCAAGGAGAAATGTCAGGTTTTTCTTTCAATTCTGTGACCTACCTTATATCTTAAGAAGAAAAACCTTTATGAATGTTAACCGTAGTTGATTTTGTTGTTTGCATTCAGACCCTCAATACCCTAATTTACAATTGCCTCATCTTCTCATCTTTCATGGGTGAGAAGTCAATGGATATTTTATAAAGTTGAAATGTATAATTAAAAATTTGTTACCCTAACATCAAACTAAACATTTTTACGAAACATCCTGTTTTAAAAAGAAAGATTTACCTGGAATTCAATAATAACTGAGTCACTTTGGTTTTGTTCAGTAAAATTCAATTTTCAAAATTGTATTTAACGATTTTAGCTTTTAAATCATATGTATAAACATGATTTTTCTATAATTTTTATCATTCCATAGGCACTTAGACATATACAATTATACTAACCAAATGCACGTATGTATGTATAAGAATTTTGTGGTTGCTTGTAATACATCAAAGCAAACAAGTCGTTTCAGTCAGATTATTCAAAGAATCGTTCAGTTCAAGTAGGACTAAGATTTGGAAGTTTTCTTTTTTACAAAATATCCTGATTGATCTCTTAAATCAGCATGATAAGACCTGTCACTCTATGAATCACATCAAACATAGGTAGAAAAGTTCTAGTAAAATAAAGAAATACAGACTTACAGTTTTAAATGTAAGTGGGAGGGACAGAGACGGGATACTCCAAGTCTTCTCACTTTCTGCCACCAGCCAGGATTTTAATCCAGTCGCTCCTCCTGAATGCCACCTGTTAAGGATGATCCAGAGAGGTTCAGGGTGATACAAATTGTAGGTGATTCAGAATTTCCAGCCTCCCTCTAAACTAGGGATTTTGCAATCTGATTTTTACTGAAGAACTCTCAGTCGGAGTTTTATAATTGATTCCAGAAAACAAGTTGAGAAATTCATAGCAAAACTTTGAAATATTAATCTTGTTTCCTTTCAAACAATTTTTGTTCTGGAATGTAATGAAGTACTTTCTTTGGACACACAGAAGTTCATGTGACACTAAATTGATACCAAGTCAAGATCATACTGTGAGGTTTCTTTTTTTCTCTTCATTCACAATTTACATTGCCTTATTTCCTCCCAAAGTACACTTTGCTTCACAGTCTACAGGCAAAAAAATCAGGTCACACTAACAATCTCCAAACTATTTGAATGTACCTACAAGAGTCAGGCAGCTTGGGTTTTTCTTCAGATTTCTAACCAATATATGTAGGAGTCTATTACATCCCTGTCTGTTTGAATTAATGTTCTTGGGTGGCAACAGCCAAGAATAATACTTCCCTCTTTTACTGTACCATCACACTATCTCGTTGCTTGGACCACTGACGCCCCTGGAAATACGCAAACAAAGGCAATGCTGGCAGTGCGGCCAGGACAGTGGGGGGGCTGGGGGCAGGAGAGGCCTCCACCGAGATGGCTGGCTTGGGTCGCCCAGCGTCTCATGTCCTCCCGACGGTGCAGTCTCCCATGTCATACCTTGTCTCTCCGGCCACCAGTGCTGATAGTACCAAAGACAAGGATGTCTTACGTTTTCCAAGACTGATGGGGATTTTAGTGAAATGGTGTTTTCAGTGTTTCCTTCTAGCTTTTATTATTATTTGCTCACCACTTTTAAGGGCCATACCCTAGAACTCAGCCTGAGAGCTGGCCGACTGGCTGGAAGCATGACCTTAAGAATGACCTTGCACATTCGTCTTGGTCCCATGATGCCCACAATTCTCCTCACCAATGATGTCCTTTTCCAGGAAGCACCACAGTTTCTCATGCAACTTATGCCCCGATGAGGCCCTTACACAGACGTATCACGGGTCTTAATTCAAAACTAAAATGTAGCTTGGGCTCAGGCAGGGCTGCTTTATTTCTATAACAGAACGAGTAAAAAAAAAAAAAAAGCTGCCTAATTCAGATGCTTTGTATTTAGTTGAAGGAGATTTTTGTGTGCATTGAGACAAGCAAATATCCTACAAAATTCACAATGCGCCACTCAAAATACAGCCCACCTATTGTGAGTTTGTTATGTACAGCACCCTATTTATCACATTTGGGATGAAGAAAGAGAGGTTTAAAGGAGTATTTAGTACCTCGGCCAAATTCAGCAGACAATCCAAGCCTGCTTGATGCCAAGAGTCATGTTCTCCATCACTGTAATCTAGAGCAGAAAAGGACACTTTCTACATAAAAATGAGACCAGAAATGTGAAAATCACTGATTTTCATTCATTCATTTAGAGTACTCATAAAAGTCCTATCTGCGCCTGGAGCTAGGCCATCCACCTGAAATACAGTGAAGAGCAGCATAGTCTGAGCCCTCTGGGGGCTCTCGGTCTAATTCTCCCACCCTTCTTGCTAGGTAACCAAGACCAGCCAATGCAACTTCAGTTGAATCAGTTAATTTGGACTTACACTATCCTCAAAGGGCACGAGACAAAGAAAGAAGCACACAGGAAGATCCACTTCCCGCGCACTGCTAGAAGATACAGAATAACCAAAGGTCAGCAACATCACCCTCTTGCTCAAAGAGGTTTATTTGGTGTGAGGTGCATTGTGGAAAGGCAGCTGGGTTATAACACAGTATAGTTATGAATAAACACAATGCTTTTTAATAAAAAATACGCAACTTGCATTGATTACTAAACGAGGCCATCTACCAAATGCAGAACTCACAGTACAACTCCAAAATGAGTCCATCTGTGTATTACCTGTTATGGTTTGTGTCTAGATGTCCCCCCGAAGCCTCATGTGGTAAGAGGTAGCTGGATCTAGAGTGTGTGATTACTAAATTAATCCACTGATTGCCTTGGCCTGGTTCTGCTGGGATCAAGGATGTGACGCTAGGATTAAGGGTATTAGGATTAAGGGTGGGAGTACTGCCCACCCTAAAGCCAGGTAGCCTGGATGAGATATAAAATACAGGAAGAAGCTGGTTAGTCCCCCACTTGCTTGCACCTCTTGCTTGCATCCCTTGCTTACCAGGTTGCCTTCTGCCTGTCTGCCAGGCCACCCTACCTCGGACCCAGCTGATTGTGGACTGAAACCTCTACAAACTGTGAGCCAAATAAACCTTTCTTCCCCTAACTGGGTGTCTGGTATTTTGTCTCAGCAACAAGAGAAAAGTAACTAAGACATCTACACTGCCAACTCATTTAGAATATACTATCTGAAAAAAAAGTGTCCATAAAGCAGAACTCGAGGAACCTCCAGTTTATAGCTGATAAAACTTCCAAATACTAAAATCTCTAAACTTCTACCTGAAAGCACTAACAAGAAAGAAAAGTCAATGATGTTTCTCCCCCACAGAAGTGTTGGTTATTGCCTTCAATCCATGACAACGTATGTAATAGATGACAGAGTGTTGCCAAATGGGACTTCAAGGAAAGGAGAAAGGTACACTGTGATCTAGAAAATAAAATGAAAAACTTCAATCACATTGATTCTGTAAGATTTTCCAAAAGAATAACCAAAAGGAGATTTTTCTTGCCTTCTTTTTTAACGAGGTGAACTATTCACCATCTTGGAACAGGGAGGGATTTCCCAAAGGGCTCAAAGGCACAGCCTGTATTTCATATCCTTCTAGTGAGAAAAAGCTGCCCTGCTCTAATATGATGTCTAAAACTGGAGTGAAGGAAAGAGCAAAAACTAAAATTCATTTATACAGGAGCAGAGTCCACCACACAACCAGGTGGCAAGGTTCACTGAGAGATTTATGAGGACCAAAAAGCAGAGAGTAGAGTTGTAGCAAAGACTCTGCAGACTGCTGTGCACTTCTGTAGATTAACAAGGAGTCTTTTCTGAAAAAGGACTTTCATTTCGTGAAAGGTTAACATAATGGGTTTTCTTCTACCCATCCAGCATGTGATTAGATAGATTCATCAATGTATGATTTCTTTAATTATAATTTTAATTGATAAAAATATAAAAATAAACATATTATTATTTCTAATGAAGCACCATGTACTATTTTGATAAACAGATGCATCATGTAATGACCAAATGAGGTTAAACCAATCAGTCTCCTCAGACATCCCCTCTGTATGGTAAAAAACTTTCCAGTTCCCTTCTTCTAGCTTTTTTAAACAGCTTTTTAAAACAGCTTTGCGCGGCACGTCCCCCTCTGACCACAGCTGGTGCCCACGGGCCAGCCTTGACCCCACCTCTCCCCGCCTCTGTAATCACACAGCTTTCAACTTCTATGGAAGCTGAGTTTCTAGATTTCGCGTATGAGTAAGATTGTGTGTACTCGTCTTTCTGTGACAGGCTTGTTTCGCTCACCATAATGATTTCCATTTCCATGCACTTTGCTGTAAATGACAAGATTTCATTATTTTTTATGGCTGAGTAGGACTTCATGGTGTACAAAGACCACACTTTCTGTATCCATTCATCAGCGGGTAGACACCCGGTTTGTTTTCATTTCTGGGCTGTTGTGAACAGCGCCACCCTGAACGTGGGAGTGCAGATGTCTCTGATACGCTGACTGTATCCCCCAGGAGTGAGTCTGCTGGATGATGTGGCAGCTCTATTGTTATCTTTTGAGGAACTTCCATACTGTTTTCATAAGGTCTGTACTAGTTTACATTTCTGCCAACAGTGTACAATAATTCCCTTTTCTCCACATCCTTCCCCGTACCTGTCACCTGACTGTCTTAGTTATTGTTCTCTCATTGCTGAGACAATATACCCAACACCTAAAATTAAGGGAAGAAAGGTTTATTTAGCTCACAGTTTATAGAGCTTTCAGTCCACAAAGAGTGGGGTCCAAGGCAGGGTGGCCTGGCAGACAGGCGGAGGCAGCAAGGTGAGCACGAGGAGCAAGAGGAGGGAAGCAACCTTCTGTCTGTCCCTCATGTCTTATCCAGGCTCTCTGCCCTCTGGGTGGGCAACACTCCCACGCTTAATCCCAGCACCCTTGATCCTAGTGTCACATCCTTCATCCCAGCAGAATTATGCCAAACCAATCAGGGACTAATTTAGCGACCCCACACTCTAGATCCAGCCACCTCTGCAAGCACCCCACCTATGACCACATGAGGCTTTGGGGGGACATCTAGACACAAACCATAACACTTACTCTCTTTGATACCAGCTATTCTTACCTGGGTGAGCTGCCAGGTCCTTGCATTTCAGTTTGCATTTCCCCAGTATTTAGTGATGCTGAGGATTTTTCCACATACTTCCTGGCAATTTGTTTGTCTTCTTCTAAGAAATATCTATTTCGGTCTATTGCCCATTTTTATTTGGGTAATTTGGGTTTTTGCTATTGAGTGTTTGGCATTCCTTATACATTCTGGGTATGAAACCCTTATCAGATGTTCAGTTCACAAAACTGCACAGACACTTTATAGTTTGATACACTGTCATTTATCTATTACTATTTTCTGTGTCTTTGGGGTCTTGCCCAAGTTACTACAACCGCTTTGTGTAAAGGCTCTTTGTGCTGTTCCCAGAGACACCACAGAGCGCGTGGCTTCGCGACCAAACTCCATCATCAGTTCCATCCCCTTTTTCTTATGTGCCGAAGGTTCCACTATTAGCAGTTAAGTTCGTTGGATCTTGTAAGAATTTTTGTTGCTGTTGTCGAATGGTCTTAGTTAAGATTTTTGTTTTGACTACAACATGATCTTATGTGGCTTGGCTTGCTGTAGTTGTAATCACCGTGGGTATGTCTGGATTTCTCTTTATAAAATTTCAAATAACTGTTCTGGATTAGATACTTGAAGTTTTAATGAAGGTAGAGTGCAGAGATGATGTGAAAATGAGCTACGGGAGTAAAGAAATTTACTAAATTTTGAATGGAAAATAAACAACTTGTAAGGTCACAGCATGCATTCCTCCTCCTTCAAGGATATGCACTTTTTCATTTATGATTTCATAATTGTCAGGAAATAAATTAAACGCTGTATTCAAACATCTAAGCCAATGCTTACAAGTTATCATGCATGGCAACTTCCGGCCGAAGAAGTTTTCACTCAGTAGCCTGGGTCAGTGTCCCCTTCGGCGCAATCTGAAAATCGCTTTTGAGGATCCATAAGGACAAGACGCTGTGCAAGGCACGTAGAATATAAGAACAGACCGAGTCACCTGACCACACAGGACTTCCACACAAACTCAAGAAGCTCGGAGACAACACAGAGGAAGCAGGACAAATACAGATGAAATTGCTCGCGGGGAGGTGGGGGAAGCCCTTGGCGAGGCAGCACAACTTGCTGGGAAAAAGTCTATCTGTGCCAAATAAGACAGCAGAGATCAAGGCAGCATTTACCTTTAGAAAAGATCTCAAGCTATCAGGAAAACGGGTCTCGAAAGTTCTACGTGGGCCCATGTGGCAGGGTGATGGCGGAAACCAATCGCGGTGCCATGAAAGGAAAGAACACAGTGCGTCTGTTCTCCTAGGCGGCTTGGGAAGTGGCTGCCTCGGAATAGAAATGAGTTTCTCCAGCTGACAAAGGGCGAGGACGGCGTTCCAACAGCAGACCTGGCGTGTCACGTAGTCGGGGACCGCTCTGCGGGGTGGGTCTGCAGTGAGCATTGAAAGGAAAGCAGGGAAAACAACGCAGTTGCTCACTCTCTGCAAAAGAGCGAGCTCTTTAGGGCCTTGAGAACAGTTACCAATCCAACTTTCAGTTTTCTTCTTCGTGGATTGTATTTTCTGATTCTTTTATCTTGCTTGTGGCTGAGCCATGCCGTGTTTCCTAAATTTGTCTCAAGTTTGAAATTCACACTCTTCTAGCTTCTGTGAGAGTCTTGCCAACATGCCCTCCCCAGTTCTACGCAACAGGCACTTCTTGGTCTGTTTTATGTGTCGTGTGTACATTGGCCCAATTCAACTGTCTTCTACTACGAAAGGATGCGAAACTTCTTTATTTACCTGGTGATATGGTTTTGCCTCGTACAAGGAAGTAATTAGTGCATATTTTCTCTCATTGATCCCTTAATAGCACTGTTCCAAATAACCCAGACTGTAACGTGTCTCTGCTGACCCCCAGCACAGTCTGTGCGGGTTACCAGAGCAAGTCACATGGTAACTCAGTCCCCACATGGAACTCTGCCTTGGCGTTCTCCTCCCTCTCCACGGCCGCCAAGGGTGGGTTGGCATCAGTATTCTTAGGTTTATCTTTGTTATTTTAAGTGGTCATAATACAAGCTTCCTCGGGAGAGCTTCTACTTGATAGTCTGATTCAACAAAATCTTTGTTTCAAGAACTTGTGAACATCTTCCTTGGTCACACAGGCATCTCTTCCTGCACAGGGGTTGGCTTGTCCCTTGGAAGCGCCAGGTTGCACGTTCTCTGGTCCACAAGCTGCTAACCCATCTCCTTGTGGCCAGGAAAAGCCGGCAGCATGTACAGTTCTGCAATAAATGGTTTCCACACGCCACACCCCAAAAATGATACAATCACTTTTTATTTACCGTTGCCTTAACTATAAACTTGTTTTAATGACTATGATTCTACATTATGAGTGTGTTCTAAATTTACCCACTTTGTCAATTAATTTATTTATTCATCCAATAAATCTGGAGATCAAAAAAGAACAAATAGCAGATATAAGGAAAATGACTAGGACAAACTTTAGTGAGACAATAAATCGATACTTATAGAAACAAGGCATAAAACAATACTAAATAACATGATATCATATTGAGTAAGTACTACACTGAAAAAATAAAGCAGAATTTAAAAAGGGTGGTGGAAAGTGCTATTTTAGGTAAATTGGCCAGGAAAGACCTTTCTAATACAAGGAGAAAGATGGGAAAATGAATCAGAACTTGATGTGCATCCCAAGAAGGTATCACAGGCAGAGAGACTTGCATGCACAAATGCCCTGAGGTAGAGCGTCTGTGTGTGTTCCAAGAACAGCACGAAGTCAGCAGAATTGGAGTGTGAGCAAATGTCAGAGATTCCCCAGGAGCCGGATCCAAAGCCTGAAGACTGTGGGAACACATTTGCATTTCATGCTGGCCCCAGGGCCTCAGGAAATAGAGGACTGCAGGAGGATTGCAAAGGGAAGGTGGAGGAAGGGTGACTGCCTGTCAGGAGGGCATGCAGTGTACAGTAAGGAGGCATCACACTGAACCCCAGTAACAGGTACGACTATGTGGGTTACTGAAAAAGAATGATGGCAAAGTTTTCATCTTGATTCTCAGCATAAAGACATCCCATTGACTGAGATGAGGGAAACCAGGGGACAAGCAAGTCAGGGAGAGGTAGGGAAGGAAACAGAATCAGTGAGGGTTACACCACCCAGGGCACTGGCACTCAGACATGTCATCATTTAGAGTTTTCTTCCCAAATTTGCATATACAATCAACATCCAATCATTTTGGCCAAGGAGGCAAATAATGAGATAGGCGATCCAAACCTATTCATGTTTTATGTCAAGATATATGTCTTCTACCATTCTGAAGTAGGTAAAGCTGTGAGATTTCTCATTCTGTGGGTTATCCTGCTCCCTTGCTCATCTCCAATTCTTTCTCTGTGTTGTCCACAGTTTTCCTCTAAAGACATTCTGCTTCCTTATTCTCACCCTCTTTGCCTCCCTTCATCTCCATCCATGTGACCAGGGAAAAGATCAGGTATCAGTTATTGATAGCTGAGGATGAACTTGATTCCACGCATACTCTCTTCCTAAAATATTTGCCCTTTGTAGTTGTCTCTAATCATGTAATGAATATTTGTGTTCTCTAATCCTCTCTTAAGGAAGTAACAAGAACAAAAGAAGCACTAGTCTTTTAGGCAAATACAGATTTCACCTGCGGATGAGAAATAACATGAACATAAGATACAATATAATGTATGCTACAGATGCTTCTGGACCATCCTCTACCTGCCCAATAAAGAAGGTAGTTGGGCAGCTCCACGTAGAAAAAGGCTTGAAAACAAAGTAGTCTACTGCAGAAGAAATAGTTGCTTGCCTGACACTATGATGAAATAAATAATAAAAATTTTCTCTGAGATGGTAGGATAAAGGTTAGTTGTCTAAACTGATCATCAGAATAAGTATCCCTAAGCCAAGTAAGTATATAGAACAGATAGGTAGAGGGGCTACTAGGAACACAAATCTAGGGGGCAGCATATCTAAAAAAAAGCACAGAACAGATCAGAAATAATTCCTAAGAGGAGCAGCCTGAACACACAGTGTAATTAATCTTCAGAGCTTCGTGTCCACGAGCATAGGCACAGACGCATAAACACTCCTGGAGAAAGAGAAGGTCAACACCCAGCAACAGGTCACTTTCATCCCTAAATATTTCTAAACATAGAAATGTTTGAGTACTTCATGGCTGATTATTTTATCAAATTATTCATAAATATAATAAAAACTGAAAAAATATAGGTAGGATGCTATTAATTTATATCTGCATAGTATTTGATAATATGTTAAATAATAATTAATATTATGTTACCTTCAGGTGGGAAAAGGATAAGGCTTTGCCCATTTTCTTCACTTTCATGTATCCTTGAATTCAAATCAATAGATATTTTTCTCTTTTCCTAGAAAGGCTATGTTTGTGCACACATCAAAATGTGATCTAACAAAAAAAAATCCTATTATTGTTATTTTACTTAGTAGTGGAAGAATAAAAACACTATAAACAAAGAAATCTCCAATGAGGATATACAACCTACAAGGAAGCAAGCCAAAAATAATTTTAGTATTGCTAAGGTTAACTTGCCATTCAAGTTTTGTTAATCCTAAGAAAGTTTTATTAGGTCACTAACTCTGCATATAAAATACAAAACACAATTTGGTGACAGCAGCCATCACAGGTGCTAAGTCAGTCCAAAATATAAAATCAGTGCTAACAGACAATGTGATCAGCAATGACAAATAACTACTAACAAGGATTTGTCTTTACTGAACCATGAAAGCCAGGATGACTTCATCAGAGGGTAATGGCATGACCTGTGGAATCACAGATTATTTGTACAGTTTTAGAAATGGATATGTCCTGAAACCCCTAGAAATCCTGCATAGAGAATGGTACCACAAGAAAACGCCTCCTACTTGGGGGCATTGTACTTACTGCAGAGGAAAGCAGGACCCAAAGGCTTAGCGATATGAGAAAAGGAGTCCAGGGAACAATGTACACCACCAAGTACTGTACTCTTTCACATGCCTTTTGCACCAAGCAATTATTCCCCACTAAACATATACATATACACACAAAAATATATATGAGTATGTGAAATATATATATATATATATATCTATTTCTTAACCCAACAGTAAGTAATACAAGGACAGGAATAGGTCAATACCTTTCAATAATAACTCAATATAAATGTCCTCAACTTTCCAATTAAAACACAGAGATTGGCACACTGAATCAAAAAACAAAATCTAATGGTTTTCTGCATATAAAAGATACATCTAATACACAAAAAAATTCATAGACTTAAAATTAAAGGATGGAAAACAATAGTCCATGTATCATGACCCCAAAAGCAAGCAAGGATAGCAATCTTATTCTCAGACAGAATTGATTAGAAGAAGGTCACTACATATTAGTTAAGAGAACAATTTAAGAGAAAGAGATAACAAGTGCAAATACATGTGCAACAAGTATAGATCTACCCAACTTCATAAAACAAACATTACTGGACATAAAAGATCAAATAAAAACAAACAATTATAATGAGGGACTTTAGCATCTCACTATCATAAGTAGATCAATTTACCAAAAAAAAAAAAATCAATAAAGAAATACCAGAGCTAAACCACAACTCCAAACAAATGGACTTTAATAGATACCTACAGAGTGTTCTACCCTTCTACAACAAGATACACATTCTTCTCAGCAACATATGGAACTTTCTCCAAAACAGACCACACACTAGCCCATAAAGGCTACTTACATAAATACAAAAGAACCAAAGTTATCTCATGTTAAAAATAAAAAGGTATCTCATGTATACTATCAGACAAAATCAATCACAAAAGAAACCACAAAAGTTTTACGAACATCTAGATATTAAATAACACATTCCTGAATATTCAGTGGGTCACTGAAGAAATCCAGGAAGAAATTAAACAATTCCAAAAAAAGAAGTTAAACAATTCCCAGAAACAAATGATAATAAAAGTACAACATATCAGAACCTGTGAGACACAATGAAAGCAATCCTAAGGTACAAGTGAATTGCTGTGAATGCTCATATTTAAAAAAAAAAAAAAAAGAGTAAGCTAAAATGAATAACCTAATTATGCACTTCTAGGTCAAAGACAAACAAGAAGAGTTCAAACCCAAACCTCATACAAAGAAGGAAATCATAAAGATCAAAGTGGAAATAAATGACATTGAGAATAAAAAAACAATCAATAAATTGAAGAGTAGACAAACACTTAGCCAAACTTACTGAAAGAAGGAAAGAAATGATCCACATCCATGCAATTACAAATGAAAAGGTGAAATTACAATGAGCACTACTAAAATCCAGAAGATCATTAGTAACTACTATGAAAAATAGTACCCAAACAAATGAGAAAATCTAGAAAGAATGGATAGATTCCTGGACATACATGAATTACTAAAATTAAACCAAGAATATATAAAAACCCTGAACAATCCAACAACAGGTAATGAAATTGAAGCAGTAATAAAAAACCTACCAACTAAGAAAAGCTCAGGACCCAGTGGATTTACCAGTGAATTATGCAAGAACTTCAGGGAAGATCCAATGCTAATCCTCCTCAAACACTTCAGGAAAGAAGTACTTCTGAAGTCATTCATAGTAAGCAGCCATGATTCCAAAACCAGACAAGGACCCAACTGAAAAAAAAAACTATAGGTCAAACTCTAATGAATAGAGATGCAAAATTCCTCAATAAGATACCGGCAAATAGAATGCAACAAACCATAACCAAGAAGGGACCAAGGACAGTTCAACATATACCAATCAATAAATATAATACACCATGTAAACAGAAGCAAGGACAAAAATCACATGATCATCTCAATAGATTCAGAAAAGGGTCTTGAAAAAATCCAACATCCATTCATATAAAAACCCTGAAGAAAATAAGTATAGAAGGACATTGTCTCAACCTGCTAAAAGCCATTTATGATAAACTTACTACCAACATCATATTAAGTCAGAAAAAGCTAAAAGCTTGCCCTCTACAACCAGCAATAGGACAAGAGTGCCCAGTATCACCACTCCTGTTCAGTATAGTACTTGATACATTAGACAGAGCAATTAGGCAAAAGAAAGAAATAGAAGGTATATGGATAGAAAAGGAAGAGGTCAAATTATCATTATTTGCTAATGACATGATCCTTTACATGGAAGAGCCCAAAAAATCGACCAAAAGACTTCTAGAATTCATAACTAAATGCAGCAATGGAGCATAATACAAAATCAGCACAGGAAAATCAATAGCATGATGGTACACCAATAATGAACTCACCAAGAAAATAATTAGGAAAACAATACCATTCACCATAGCATCAAGAAAATTAATATAATTGAAAAAGACATCAGAAAATAGAAAAATATTCCCTGTTCCTGGACAGACAGACCCAATATTGTCAAAATGGCCATATTACCAAAACTGATATGTAGATTTAATGCAATCCCAATCTAAATACTAACAGCATTCCTCACAGAACTAGAAAACACTATCCTAAGACTTATGTGAAACAGAAGAGACCCACAATGGCAAAAGCAGTCCTAGGCAAGAAGAACAAAGCAGGAAGCACCACAATCTGGGATTTCAAGTCATATTACAACTACCATGACAAAATAGCATGGTCCTGGCACAAAAACAGACATGCACGTCAGCGAAAGAATATACAAGATGAAGAAACAACCCCAGGCACACTCGGCATCTGATCTTTGACAAAGGTGCCAAAAACATGTGTTGGAGACAAGCTAGCCTCTTAAACCAGCGGTGCTGAGAAAATTGATTATACAATGCAGAAGACAGAATTTAGACCTGTATGTACACCATGCACCAAAATAAAATCAAAGTGGATCAAAGACATAAATATGAAAGCAGAAATACTTAAGACTTAAGAACAGGAAAAGACTTTCTAATGACATGAACCACAATTGCGCAAGAAACAGTATCAAGAATCAACAAACGGGATCACATCAAATTAAAAAACTTCTGCACAGCAAAAGAAACAATCGCTTGAGTGAAGAGACAACCTACAGAATGGGAAAAGAAATCTACAATTCACAAAGAAGTCAAAAAAAAAATCAGATCCCCAAGATAAAAGACCCACTAAAAGGAGCAGGGGTGCTGAAATTAATACATACCTCTCAGGAGAAGTACAAGTGGCCAACAAAAACATGAAAAAAGTGCTCAACATCTCTGGCCATTAGGGAAATGCAAATGAAAACAACACTGAAATTCCATCTTACTTCAGAAAGAATAGCTATCATCAAGAAAACAGATAACAACAAATGCTGGTGAGACTGTGAGAAGAAAGGAAATCTACATCGTCAGTGAGAATATAAAATGGTATAACCACTATGGAGATCAGTATGACAAGACCACAAAAAACTAAAAATAGAAAATCCATTGGACTCGGCTATTCCCCTTCTAGGTATCTTCCCAAAAGAGTCCAAAGTCTTAAAGACATCACATTACAGTGATACACACACACCCATAATAGCAGCACAACTGATAATAGCTAAATCTTGGAAGCAGCCTGTATGTCCACCAACAGTTGAACTGATAAAGAAGATGTGGTGTTCACACACCATGGAGTACTGCTCTGCCGTTAAGAAGGATAAATTAGAAACATTTGTAGGAAAATGAACGCACCTTGAGACCACAATATTAAGAAATCATACGTACAAGCTTAAATATTATATTATTTCCCTTACATGAGAAACTCAAAGTATAAATAATTTCTAAAAACAAAATAAAGTCAATCGGAAACAGAGATAAATCTTTTGCAAATGAGAAAGGAATCTAGAGAGAGATGGAGGGGAGAAGAAAGAGGGCAGGGAGAATAAAAAGAATTAAGATGTGCTTAGGTCACGTACCTACTTTCTAAAATTAATGTAAACATATTCTGCAAACACATACTAATAAAAATATATATAAATATACACACATTCTTAACACTTATAAAACAAGATTTGTAAGATAAATTTTTCTCAGAATTTAGAGAATATACATATGTATATACATGTATCTCTTATCATTTTATGTTTCCTTTTTAAAATGTCTTTTGACAAAAAGAAAACAAGCTCAGTGAACCTGATTACATTGTCACTGGGGCCTTGGGTACCAGAAATCCTAGAAATTTGATTCTGTTACATCTAGTATTTCACCTGTGTTTTTGGTCAAATTTTCTCCCCAAATTTCAAATTTTTGCATTCATAAGTTATGTCTTGATTTATTAACTTCATAGTAATGATTGTTTTGGTTGTGTACATAATATTTAAAAATAAAAGTTCATGTTCTTTCTGCTTGTAAGTGCAATTCATTTACATAGTATGAGACATCTGAATCATGAATTTATATATATCCACATACATAATGAAATGGGAGAACAGCTAACTGTCCCTTCCCTCCGTGTTGTAACGAAAGCATTCTGTTCTTCCTCAAGCAGGATCTGAGAAAGAACTTGGACTTGGAAGAAGGGACTGAAACACGGGGAGCCAAAGACCGGGCAGTAGTAGTGAGAGCACTGATTCTGAGCAGCCTGTGGGAGGGGAGACGGAGGAGAGCAGGCCCCCAACAGTCAGGTGGGGGCCGAGTGGGAGACAACCCCGGTCAGAAGGGGTTGCCTGCCGCAGCTCTCCAGCCGGTTCCAAATCGGAGCCCACGTGGCAGCTCTAGAACTCCCTGTCTCTTGGAGCCACTGAACTCCGGGAACTCGCGGGTCAGCCTCTGTGACTAGAAGAAAAGCTGCCACACTTGGACTTTTACCCCACTGGAGGGGGACAGGTGGTCAGCAAGCGCTCCTATAATGGCACTTTGCATTCCTTGTTTACTCACAAGAGTTCTTCGAAAATAGGTGGAGTATATCTCATTTTTTTTTAATCAATAGAGGAGGTTGGCTTGGTTACAATCGCGCTATTCAGATCACATCCAAAGTGCTTTGATAAGACACTGACACAAATTATCAGTCTCAGTCAGCTGCTGGGGTTCTGTTGGAGTTGGCCAAGCTTGGTGACAGTTGTGTCCACAAGACCCCAAAGAGCAGGACTTCTGTGCTAACAGCAAGGTGAGGAAGACATGGAAGAGATCAGCCGTCCTGTTGAAGCACAGCAGACCTCTGGGCAGTGTGCCACACGGCAAGCATCTTGTCCCAAGAGACAGGGCACATGCACAGAGGGACGTCCGGTCAAGAGAGAGGGGCAGAGCGGATGTGACAGAGAGGCAAGCCCCGGACAGAGTCCAGATCCAGGAGAAAACCAGAGTGGGAGTCAGGAGTCAAGTCGTGGGGCCGAGATCTTGAGAACACACAGGCTGCACTTACACAGGGCCTGCGAGGACACAGAAGGGATGATGCAGGCCTCTGCTCAGCAGACCCGGAATCTGTGTCGCACAGAAGACCAGGAGGGCAGAGAAACTATTTCTGGTTGGTTCCCACCGGTGGGGAAGTGACCCTCAGTGCACGGCCAATACCACTTCTGCTGGCTTGGACCGGCAGGGCTGGGTGGGCCTGGGGACAGCAGCCTGTGCGCCAGAGCTAGGGTCCTGCCTGCGTGGGACGCAGTGACACTTGTGCGTGGGAGACTGCGAGGCAGCCCTGAAGATGTCACAGCCCGCCCGGGGGCAGCAAGTGAGCAAGAAGACTCCATGAAGGAAGAGGCGCCCAGTCGGGGGCTGTCCTGGAGGAAAACAAGAGTGACCTTCAGAGTTTGATGGTGTGTTGAACCGCAGGTCAAATGTTGATGCTGCAAATGTAGAGACAGGGGTCCCCTTAGGGTGGGAAAAGGTAGGGTAAAGGCCTCATTAGACATTATTAAAAAATAATAGACAGTTTTGACCTCTACAGCCAGACTCTAGAGGGCAGAGACAGCTATAATCCAATAGTTAGAAACATAAAGGCAGCTAGATTCCAACAATTAAAGAGACAAAGACAAAGGAACTAGTTGAGGAAGGTCCCCAGTAGAGTAAATAACATAAAAATCTCAAACTCCCCCCTTATTTGACCCTTGCATCCACAGAATCTGGCCATTAGGCCCCCACCCATAATTTTACTTTCTACCAAAAGGACAAAGAAAGGTGACAGAGCTAAGAGAAATCTGTGTCAAAGGTGATAGACAAGCCCAGGAGCCTATCAGATTCTGAGGGCCAACACAAGGAGAAACCCAATAAAAGGGACTACAGAGACAGGTCCCAGGTATTTTGCTTCCAAATACTCCCTACTCGTGGAGTAGCTATCTATCATCTCTCTTTTCCCCCTTTTTTGCCATCTTTAATAAATTTTCTTCTCTTAGTTTAAACTCAGTTTCTCTCATTCTTTACTGTAGCTGGGTTCACGATCTCCAGGAGCTCTATTTTCTAGCAGGGCAGCAGCTCACAGTCCACCTCCAGAAGTAACACGAAGGAGAATTTTATCATGATTTTTGTGCATAATTCTCCAAAACTTTTATTCTTTCTTTAGAAACATTTTCATCTAAATATTTTATATGTCCTTTTCTCTTTAAAAAAAAAAATCTAGATTTTGATAATACACCAGCTTGATGTATTTTATAATACATGCTGCTTGAGTTAATGAAAAATCCTAGGATGAAACTTATTACTTAAATTATTTTAAGGTACATTATACAGCGCATGGAAAACTGCCATTTTCCCCTCAGGATAAGCCACTTCCCCCTGGTTTTGCATAATAAATACTTGCAATTCATAAATTCAAGCATCAGAAATCACTTTATCCCTTTGAAACCACTACCAGTCAATTGTCTTCCTTGGCTAAAATGTACTGACTTGCTGTTTAGACTATTATAATCTAGGACACAGATTCTACCAAAATTAACTGTATATAAAATCTTCTACAAAGGAGTTTATAAACTTATCCTTCAAAAGTTTTAAACAATGGAGAGAAAACACAAGAACAAGATTCAACATGAAAACTGTTACAGAGGATACCTTTCCATAATTAACAGATGACTTAACAGATTTTCTAAAATTGTAACTAGGGCAGGGCACAACTAAAAGCAGTCGGCTTTAGTCTTCTCAAAAAAGAGAAGTTTTTTTGCTAAGACACAGTAACAATCTGCAGACAAGACCAAACCCTGAGGCTCCTCTCGCATCTGCTCGCAGGAAGAAACAGGGTCCCGCCTTCCTCAGGAAGTGACAGCAGACGCAGCGAACACCGAACAGCCACGTTCCTGAGCCAGGGCCAGTCCCACAAGCACACAGGCACACACTTAGGAGGCCATCAGCTGGGTTCAGTGCTGTCTGACTGTCTGGAAAATCCTTAATAACTTTTGAAGGAAGGGCCCCACATTTACTGTACACTGGACCCCTCAAGGTGTGCAGCCAGTCCTGCGTTCAGAGAGGGCAGCTTCGAATCAAGGTGTTGTGGACTCATTGCAGTCAACTTGCGCAGGAGCGCCCAGCTGGACTGAGTTGGTGGGTTCTGGGCATAGAGGATCCACCTGAGGATTGTTGCCGACACAACGTAAAGGAGAATGGGAGCAGAAGATGGGGGCCGGCTGTTTCCCAGGTGAAGCTCTGCGGCGGCTGGTTCTCCTGAGGGGGACTCAGCTGTTCTCCTTGAGGAAGGAGCTCAGGGCCTTGCTGTCCTTGAGGATGGCTGCTGTTGCTTCAGGGGAGCTCTGGTCCTCATCTCTGCTGTGAAGATCGTATCCTAGTTCCAGTATAGATTTCTTCAGCCATCATCTGCAGACACGGATGTACACGGGACAGGGCCGTGGGCTCCCAGCCCTTAATTGGATCTTTTGGGTCTCCGGTGCATAGACAGACATCCGGCACTCTTTCTGTATTTGGCTCGTAGGTGAATATTTTAACTTATAAATGTCCTGTATTAAATCTGCTCTCTTACAAACCGCTGACTCTAGACAGGTACTAAGACACAAGGAACATTGTTTCCACCACCCCAAGGGCATACCCAGTGCTACGGCGCAGCATGCAAGCAGGAAATACCCACTGAATGAGTTAAATCAAATGTTCTCCCTAATTTCAAATATAGATTTTAGTCTGCTCTAAAGAGTTCATTTTCTCTAGAACTTCCGTGAGCAAAGTTAATCAGAGAAACTTCCCACTGATAATCCTTTCTCATATCGACTTTGCCATATTCTTCTCTTCCCCTTTTAAAAACATGCAACTTATTCATCCATACATGTATTAGTCAGTATTTGCTAGAGAAAGAGATACAATGGTAGATACATGAATATGTGAGAGCTTACGTATTGGCTTCCTCGGGCTTCCTACAAGTCAGACGTGGAAGCGTGCCGAGGGTCCATCGGCACACTGGAGATCCAGAGGGCCCAGCCGAAGGTCTGGAGGTCTGAAGGATCCAATCGAGGGCTGGGAGCCCACGGCCCTGTCCCATGTACATCCGTGTCTGCAGATGATGGCTGAAGAAATCTTCACTGGAACCAGGATACGATGCTCACAGCAGAGATGACAACCAGAGTTCCCTCGAAGCAACAGCAGCCATCCTCAACGACAGCAAGGTCCCGAGCTCCTTCCTCGACGAGAACAGCCGAGTTCCTTCTGGGAGAACCAGCCACAACAGAGCTTCTCCTGGAAAACAGCCCGCCAACTAGCTTTGGCTCCCATTCTGCTTTATGGTGTATCGGCAACAACCCTCAGGTGCATCTCGTACGCCCAGCGTCACACCAACTCAGTCCAGCTGGGCGTTCTGGCTCAAGCTGACCGCATTAAGTCCACTACAGTATGTGTGTGAGCCAGGTGCCCCTGGGGTCCATCTCTACATGAGCACGCTCAGAGCCCTGGGCAGGCCCTCCTACCTTTTACAGGAGGAATCATTTCCTCGTGCTCCTTGGCGGAAACTGGAATGATAACTTTGGAATTTGGCAGGTAAATCTCTGAGGCATTTGAGCAAGAGAAAGTTCTCAAACTCCAGACTCGGGGAAAGCAGTGATTCGCCTGTTTGCGAGGGAGCTCGGAAAGCAATGGGACTTGAGAAGGGTTGCTTCGTGGGCGGACCTCACTCACAGGGAGTGCTGCAGGGAGCCGCGGGAGGCCCACGCTGCGATGTCATCATCTCTCTTCTAGCGCACCACTTACTGGAGGGGCAGGCGTGGGACCAACTCTTCCCTGTGACCCTGCCCTGCGCCCCAGTGACTGGGCAACATCTGGGCCTTGTCTCCAAGGCCGACTTGGAACTGAGGTTGAAGTTACAGAGCTGCAGTCAGATAATATGAGCTTCCACCCAAGGGTCACGAGGGGGTGGGGCATCATGACCATTTCCGCCCATTGTCTGCACTACTGCTGAAGTCAGAGAAAGCTAAGCGCACAGAGAAACGAAGCATGGAGCAGATATGCAGGAGAAGCACGTCCCAGAAGTCCTGAGGGAGACAGAGAGCTAGCTGGCTTCACCCTCTCGGCTTTCCAGGCTCTGCCTCAGCTTGTCTCCACATTTCTCATGTTCAGTAAACACCCTTTCAGGGAACTAGCTTTGTGTCTTGTAATCAACAGTTTGATGCACCATCCTCAAGGACGCATTCCAAGTCCCCCGGGAGCCCTTCCTGTGAAACCCAAAGAGCAGCAGCTGGGATCCCTCGACACAAGATCTTCACTCATCTAACGGCCTGAAGAGTTGCCGTTGGATTAAGAAAAAAGAGCATTCTGTCACGCTCAAGAGAATGAGCCCGTCGTGTGCCAGGCATATATAAGCTGAGGACTCGGCTTCCTCTCCATGTCCATCCGGCTGTCTCAGATGCACCCACCTAGTCAGCACTCACAGTCTGCCCTGCCCCTCCCCACTGCTAATGAAAGGCAGGACGCCCAGGCCCTGTTAGTGCTGCCCAGAGTCCCAGCTCTGTCACAGCCAGGGCCCGGCATAGAAGCCACAGCGATGACACCGAATCACCCAGGAGCTCAGAAGAAATGAAAGAATCTTGAAAACAGGCACACGGCCACGAGCTGCCTGGATTTAAAAGCCGTCACAGTGGTCATCCGAGTCCTTGACTATGCCGATGGCCGGTATAACCCGGGAAAGTGTTATGTATGTTGATGTTCCCAATGGATTTTTGCTATATGTATTCAAGATCTTGGCTGTAAGTCTTCTCATTATCTTTATACTGCTTTATTTGCTCTCCTCCAATAAATGTTCAAAGGCAAGATAATGCCAAGAATTCTTTTACCCTCTACAACATTTGGCACAACACTGGACACATGGAAGGCATTTGAAAATTCTCATTTAACTGAACTAATTGAAAGACCTGTTTCTCAAGCAGGGTTGAGAGATTTCTATCTATCATACAGTAGAATCTAGCAACCCAGGAGCTTGATGGCTAAGACAAAAACGTGGAAAGCTCAAGAAAAAAAATGCTTCCGCTAGCCTAAGCTCTCTCCCTGAAATGATTTTCTAATTTTTGTTGAACTTTCCTCCAATAGTATTTAGGACTTTTTCACAACATGATTTTCTGCCAAGCCCGCTTAAAATATTATTTCAGCCTAGTTGAAGTCTCCCACACATGCACACAAAGGGCATATTACTTCTGCCCAAAGTAGAGTCTTTTCTTTGTTGACCTTTCTTTAAAACAGTACATAACACTTTGCGTAGTTGCTGCGCACCATGGACACTTAACAAGCACTTACTGTTGTAAGTAGTCTGCAGCTAATAGACTCTTCCAAATAGCCCAGGATTGCAAGTAAAAAGAAGTCTCAAAGGCTGTTTTTAAGAAAGTAGCCAAAAAGCAACACCAGCATCCATCATTCCTCCTCAACTGCTGTGCTGAAATTTGCCCCTTAAATCGGTTTCTTGGGTTTGTGGTTGGCTGTGGTGAGTCCCCTGCTCTGACCACTTGGGTCTGCACCCAGCCACCATGCTGCCAGCCTTGCCTATCCTGCGCCTTGGATGCATACTGAACTCCTTCCTAACCAAGCATAAACCCAACACGCCGGCTCCCTCTGACCCCTGTGACAGGACTGCAAGGGTCTCCTCTCCAGCCTTTACTGTCCACCCTTCCCCGTGTCCAGCACGTGGCTGTCTGTGCCCGGCCTCCCAGCCCACAGCAACCCCAGCATGGCCTGTAGTCTTTCTCTCTTTCTTCTTTCCTTCTACACTTTTTATATTCTTTTTAAATAGATTTAAGGGAGATTTGCTTTAACTCTGAAAGCACAAGAAGGAACGTATAATCCACTGAAGGTGACTTGTCATTTAAACAAGCCATTAGAACATTGTGTGATAAATGGGGGAATTCAGGGAAAATGACATGGAAGATGACAACTAAGCTAAATTTTAAGGTTTACCAATTATTTTACCTGAATGCTATACTCTTGGCAATGTTGTCTTCCTTTACTCCTAGGTAATACACAGAAGAGAACTTGAAAGATTAGATGAACATTCTAGAAAGTCCTTTCAGGTGGGTGTAAGTGACTTGGCAGGGAAGGTAGGAAACTATATCTATGTAGTTTTTAGAATCTTTTAAACTTACATTTAAGCCTTTTTTAATAGTTCATTATATTTACCATTTTCCTTTCATTTAGTAAAAATATTTAATGACATCTTAAAGGTCATCATGAAAGTAATAACAAAAAGATAATCCTGACTCCTCCTGAGAGACTTTCTACTTTTTATTGCTGAATTTTAAAAATTTAAAGTAAAAAGTCTAAGCTCACTGAAATATATATTTATTTTTATACTACTAATATGTTTTTTAAAAATTATCACATACGAATAACCAACCCCAATTGCCCTTGTATTTGGGCAAAAGTTTCCTGTTTATCCCCCTTATGAAAATATCTCTATAATTACCTGATACTGAAATTTAACATTCTACTATTAGAGATGAGTCTTTAGATTTAATATAAAATCTCCTTCCAAAAACACTTTAAAGCAAGTATTGGGATGAGATAACCATTATCAAACATGAGCACCTTAAAGAGAATTAGTTTATCAAATGTGTTTCACTGATAACACAGTTCATATAGGTTACTGAGAAAATGGGATTTTTAACAGAGTTAAGAAAACACTAAGAAAGAAAAGAGAACTGGCCTAGGTAAGATTTTTATTGGCAGGCACCAGACAGCCAGCCATAAATACAGGGTTTGTGTCTTTTAGGGAAAGAGGAACCAGTATAAAATAAAAGAAGAAATCAGAACAGCAGAATAAAGATGATCATAAATTTTTCCGTGCCCATTCCCAAACTTTCCTTTCCAGGATGCAGCTTACAGAGAAAATTATTATCCTTATTAAAACAGTTGAGAGTTGGGAGCCAGCACAGAATATAAACACTCCACAGCTCATTCCTCTAGCTAATTACACAACTTCATCATCGAATTTACTATGGTCTCTTAATACAGGCAAACAAACAAAAACTACTACTACTGAGGGTTCTAAAAAGGAAACAGAAGCCTGTAGACAGGAGCTGAAACTTGCAAAAGAACCTGCGGGAAGATTCACAAAGTCCCTTTCTTATTCTTCGTCCCTAAGGGTGAATTTCAGTCTGAAAGTGGGTTGGTGGTGGCAGCAGACACAAAACGTCCAGGGGAACTCCGTATTTCTGAAGACTGTTTTGAGGAATCTCAAAACACTGAAAGCTAGAAAAGAGAATCCTCTTCAGTGGTGGCAAAGCTACAGCACACTTGCCGCGAAAGGCATGCTGAGCCCTCTCGGTCGGCAAGTGAGCCAAGCGGCCCTAGCAGTCAAGCGTCAGATAGTCAGGTCTAACTGCGACGTTGGCATTTTGCAATAAATAAGTGCGTTTGGGGTTGAAGTCTGGGCACTTGGTCTATTAACGTTTCTCCATCGCTGCAGGTTCCCCCTACACAGGCCTTGGCCTGACCTCTCACACATGAATGAGTAGGACAGACCCGAGTGGATGGCGTAAAGGCTTCACAAGTAAAATGAGGCTGGAATTGCTGCCAGCAGGAGCCCCACCCCACTGGTACGTAAGTCAGGCTCGGACTGCATTGAAAATGCCTTGAGAACAGGACTCGGATGTGGCCACCCCTGAAGGAGACAGGACGGAACACGTGGTCCTCACCTAGTCAAGCTGTTTGTCTAGCACATCGACCTTCCCCAGAAAATCATAACCAGACCCAGAGTCCACCCAACACGTTTTTATTGTCCAGGACAAAATCCAAAGTTACTCAGCATTCCAAAAACTAGGAAATACTGACCAGTTCTCAAGGAAAGATACAATAAGCAGATGTCATTCCCAAAATGACACAAGTGCTAGATTATCTAGCAGACTTTAAAACAACTGTGGTAGCAACACTCCTCCAAGAAAAGGGTAATACATTTAAATGAATGAAAGAGTAAGTACTCTGTGAGGAATGTATACTATAAAAAATAATCAAATGGAAGTTTTTGAATTTAAAAAAATCTGAAATTTAAAAGTGCCTGGATGAGCTCAATAGAGACTGGAGATGACAGAGAAAATGCTTAGTGAATTCGAAGACAAATGAGTAGAAATGACCCAATCTGAAGAAAAAAGAGAAAAATATTTTTAAAATTTAGCAGAGCTGAGAGATCTGTTGGATTTTATCAGAAGGTCTCTGTACATGGCACTGGACCACCCAAAGGAGCAGGGAAGACGATCGGGGTCTTAGAAAAACAATAATGGCCAAAGTTTGTCATTTTGATAAAGGATATACATTAACAAATCCAAGAAGGCTCACATTTCCTCATTGGAAGATGGTATTCTATGACAGTTCTACACATTTTATGACAGCTTTTCTTTCAGATTATCTTTCCAAAGCATATTTAGCATAGCAAACAACCTTGGGTGATAGAGATAGTGTCTCCCTGGGAGGCAGAGGGCAGATTTGTCTTATGACCATTATAATAAAGAGATAATGTCTCCTCTGGGCAAAGTTGCTCAAGTTTGTAATCAGTTCCCCTCAAAATGTGAGGCTTTCCTCAGCCATAATTCGAATCCCTGCTAGTACCGTGTCTCTTAGGCTGCTCCATATTACAGCACGGGATTTAGGAGGCAGGCAAACCTGATGAGGAGAAGGGTCCTGAAACTTAACTATTTGGAACTATTTGGGACCTAAGATGATATTTAACCCGCTTCTTTTTGCT
Source organism: Hystrix cristata (assembly GCA_004026905.1). NCBI lineage: Eukaryota > Metazoa > Chordata > Mammalia > Rodentia > Hystricidae > Hystrix > Hystrix cristata. The sequence continues at coordinate 129,869 of PVJO010002280.1, forward strand.
GTCTGCTTCTGTAAATTTGCTTGCTTCCGTAGCTTTGTCTGCTTTTGTCATCTTGCTTGCTTGCACCTTAGTTAGAAAACAAGATCATATAATTCCTGAGAAAAGGAAACATAGGCAAGAAATAGAAATTTAACCCCCTAATAAACCCTGGAATTTCTTTGTTCGGGGCCCAGGCTTTCAGAGTGTAAACTCCCTTGCGTCTGTCGATGTAAATAAACCTGAGTTCTCTAACTCTCTGAGTGGCGCTTGGTCTCTCACACAGCTGAAAATATTTTTCCACAACAAACCCACGTGGCTATGCGGCTCTTGTGCCCATGACAGTCAAGTACCATGACAATCAAGTTTGTTGCCTCTTCCCCAGGGAGGGGCATCAGTTACCAGCATCTCAGAACTACATCGGGCTAACCTGTTAGCTTGCAAGTAGGGTACATTTGATTAGAAATGAAAAATGTTATGGATGTTTATATGCTTGTAAGACTATGTATTGATAATATTACCAAAAAACAATGGAGCTTTACCCTAACAGAATGCATTTTAACCTTCATGGTTCTTGTTCCCCAACAAGTTAATCTCAAAAAAAAAATAATAATTCCTGGATTCATTATAATCTAAATTCTGAATGCCATACATATAAAAAAAATCTTGAAAGTAGCTAGAGTAAAAACTATGACATCTAAAAGGTCAGTGATCTGAATTATCATGGATTTCTAATCAGGAACAAGGGAGGCCAAAGGGCAGGGGTATAGTATCTTTAAACTGCTGAAGTTGGACAACTGTCAACCCAGAATTCAATATTCAACAAATATTAAGTACAAATGATGACATTTCAGATGAAGAAAAATTAATGAAATTCACCAGCAGTAAACATGATCTGCAAGGAATGATAGAGTCTTCACATTGTACAGGGAACAAGATCACAGGAAAACTCGACTCCGGAGCTAAAGGAAGAGCAACAGCAAGAATGAACATATAGATTAATTTAAAATATTGGGTTTTTTTCTCTTAAATTCTTCAGAAAGCAAAAATTCTAACACTCTGTAATGGGGTTTTTAATTCATGGCTATGTTACAAATGGAATATCTATAATATAAAGGAAAAAGGGGTTAAAAAGGGCTATACATTGCAAACTTTCTACATTTGATGTGAAGCGCTAGAATATTAACTGTAGCAGATTATGAACGATTAGGAATGTACAGACGCTCCTTGTTTAACTACATTGCAGCTCCCAGGTTGTTAAATGAATTGGTCACTAAATGAGGAACTGTCTATAGTAGGTACAAGATTCAGAACAGAGAAATGGTCAAAGGAAAGCCCAACTTGATGACTTTGCTTTTATTTGTGTAACTCTTACATACAGCACTGTAATGTACAACAGAATATAAAACTACAGCACTGTGCTGTACAGTACAGCCAGCAAAAATTACGGTCCTGTTAGACAAGATTAGGGCACAAAACAGACACTGAGGCTCTAAAAACAAAATGCACAGAACAGCACAAAAAAACAAAAGACAGTCCTAACTCCGAGCAGCAGGTCATGAGTCCCAACAGCACCTTACCTCGGTCGTAAGCCTGAACAGTCATTAAGCAGGTAGGTCTTTAAATGAGAAATACCTAAAAAAAATAAAAAGAGATAGAGAACAAATTTCAGGTTTCTACATTTGATTCGAAATGAACATTTTTATGGATGTTTGCTTATATTGTATGCTTGTAAGAACATATATTGATAATACTACCAAATAGCAATGGAGTTTTACCCTAAACAGAAGGCATTTTAACCTAAAGAGTTGGGTAAAGTCTGAGGGGATGTTATGGCTTGTGTCTAGATGTCCCCCTGAAGCCTCATGTGGTAAGAGGTACCTGGATCTAGAGTGTGTGATTACTAAATTAATCCACTGATTGCTTTGGCATGGTTCTGCTGGGATCAAGGGTGTGACGCTAGGATTAAGGGTATTAGGATTAAGGGTGGGAGTACTGCCCACCCTAAAGCCAGGTAGCCTGGATAAAATAGAAAATACAGAAAGAAGCTGGTCCCCTGCCCCTTGCTTACCCGGCTGCCTTCTGCCTGTCTGCCAGGCCACCCTGCCTCAGACCCAGCTGACTGTGGACTGAAACCTCTACAAACTGCGAGCTAAATAAACTTTTCTTCCCCTAATTTTGAGTGTCTGGTATTTTGTCTCAGCAACAAGAGAAAAGTAGCTAAGACAGGGAACAAACAGAATGGAAATATAAATTTTAGAACAAAGAGAAACACTGTAAAATTATTGTTAAAGAAGAATTTATTCAAATGTTTTAATTGGATGAGAGCAAAGTCAAATCATAATTGTATTTAGTCACATTTTTAAATGTTCTAATGGTTTCTTACCAATACTTATCACATACTGGAAGTTATATTCTTTACAACTATTAGAGTTAGAACAATTTTACAGTTTGGATAATGACTTTAAAATGTAAGATATGGTCTACAGATTTTTGAGAATCATTTTCAGGTTATTCAAATAAAAAAAACTTGCAGACTGCTGGAAGGGAGAGAATTGTGACAGCTAAGCTGTGAAATGCACAGTTCCGTGGTAGAAGGGTAGGACAGAAGGAGAAAAAACACCTTCCTTTCTGAATGTGCAAAGAACTCATAACAGCCAGCCTGGACCTGACTTCCCCTCCCTGGCATCGCATCCCGCACAGACAAGGAGGTAGATAGCTTCAGTGGGCGGGGCTGTGGGTTCCGCGCTCTTCCCGGAGGTTGAGCAGTTAGCCGGCTCCACACTCAGCTGCCCACCCTTTCTGCCTGCAGTGCTCTGAATAACGAAGCCTTTTTCCTCTCTTGCAGGAACATCGAATCTTCTGCCCGGACCTACAAAACTTTAGCGGGCCAACCTCTTCTATGCCACATAGAAGTCTGCAACCTCAATACCACAAAATTTTCCAAGAAAGAAAATACGAAATTACATAAAATGAAAAACCGATTGCTTATCCTTGGATCAAAAGCACCTGCCCCACCAGGGTAAACTTGATAGGGAAAAACTTTACTACCATTCTCCATAATGTCCCCCAAATAACCCAATATCACAACCTTTTCTTCCAGATTACAGAGGGGAATGACTGATCATTAGGCTACATATGTTATAAAACAAAACCACACTTCTTGTCATTTGACCGTAAAGGCACGAAAAGTTTTCTGTCAGGAAGGAAACAACACGAAAAGAGCCATAGACAGGGAAGATCATCTCCAGCAGCTGTGGGCCCACACTGCTCCTCCACACACTCGGCGCTTCTTCCTGCGCAGGGTGTGGTGAGCAAGCCTGTGACCTGTCCGACTTCCACCCTTCCCCGAAGTTGGAGCATGCACATCTCCTGGCTCCAGACAGGTTAAATTCCCGCAACCCAGGGGCAAGAATTTCAAGTCAGAACGGAAACGAGGCTCTCCCGCCACAGCCTCCCTTCCCGCACCTTCCAGGCTGCGGCTGCTTCCTTTCGACGGGGATTTCACGATCATGGGAGGCGGATCTCCAGACAACCTAGTTCAAAACAAGAGCGCAAAGGAGTCCTTGAAAGCTCAATTCTCTTTCCTTCATTTTCTCACTGATTTTCTAATCTGTTTAGGAGTCATAATGACTGTAATTATCTTCTCTTCGGCCGCTGGAGTGGGTTCTGACTGCCTCACCTCTGTTGGCCTGGCCCACCAGGGACAGCTGCCAAGGCCCTTCCCGCTTCTATTCCACGGGATTCCCAGCGGTTGCTAAACACGGGAGGAGGCTGCTCTTGAAACCCACATGCGCTGCCTCAGCCCCCTCATCGGCTCCCAGGGAGCCCAGCAGTCCCCTCTCCGGAGTGGCGGGGCACTGACTTTCCCTCTGGGAGCTGGCCCTGCCCAGACAGGAGTCCTCTCTGCTGGAGGTCGACTTACATTTCTGTCCCCATTGGTCTGCGTCACCTTGTGATGAAATCCAAGCTGAATGTCTCTTTCCTTCTGGAAACTGCACTGCCGTGTGTGGAATTTACCACCTTCTTTAGTTCATTCACCACATTTCTGTTTCTGCTGGGCTAAAGCAGTAACTTCACATCTACCAAGGAAAAGAAATACGAAACAAGATTTCACCTAGTTCATTCCCTCTCCAGATGTCAGCCAGGATTCTGAGCCATCACCACAGCTCTCCAGTTTTCTGTCTCTAATCCCCTCCTCTTCTGAAAAGTCGAAACCTCTGCTGGCTTTAAACAGTTGATTTGTCAACACACACAAGCCAATGCAGGTCCTTTAATTTAGAATATTTGATGCAGAGCACGACGCTCCCAAGAGGGAAGAAAATATATTTTGTTTCTCAAAACCCAACTTCCATCCACAGGCAATCAGGTCTAAATTATTTTAAGCCTACATGCACTTGACACTACATCCATCAGAAGGTATTAGGCCAGCAGTGAGGCCCTTGGGCCACATCTGTAATTCTCCCAGATCTACCTGTTCACCTGGGAGCATCTGGGCTTCTTCCCAACACCCTGGTCTTCCCTGACTCATTCTTCCCGGGCAGCGTCGGCTCCATACACACCCATCACATGCTTGCGACTCTGTGGTGCTTGGCACAACCTCTGCTTCCCGGCCACACGAGTCTGTGTGAGTTCCCCACAGGCCCTGCACACTCCTAACGTGAGCTCAGTGACACTAGGCAAAGCTTTTAACTGTTCAAGTCTCTGTTCCCCCGTCTATAAAATGGGACTCATAATACTCACCTTATGATGTTGTTGCAGAAAACAAATGCGGTAATTTATGTAAAGCACCTGGCTCAGCACCTGGCGCTATAAAAGGGAAAGGACGAGTCTTTGGAACCGCAGTTCTCCAGATGTGGTTTTATAACTCAGCACATTGCTCATGACTAATGGAGGGTCTGTTGAAACGCCCTGGAGGCACTCTCTCAGATGCCGACTGATTCATTTCTGAAAACAGCTTTTCCCAAAACTGTAGGTGACGTGTTGTGGGTTGGCTGAATGCAGTGTCGCATCCACATGGGCAGTACGGGTGCCCCATCCCTGTCCCTGTCCCCACCCTGGCTTCTCTGTCCCTTCTGCTGGGAACGGTGCACTCCTGGAGCCACCTTCTTCCCCTGGTTAACTATTGCATTTCCTAGGACTTTGCCTTTGTGCTCAAAACACTCTTCTCAATTACAAACTCCAAGTGCTGTCTGTGTTCTTAATGCAGTGTTTTCTGTACAATTACGCTGCAGCAGTCTTGTGTTTGTGCTCAATTCCCAGAAGCACGTGACCTGGCCGAAGTCACACAGTGAAAATAAACATGTAACCAGAAAATGGCCACTCCTTTGGCTTTGCAGTAGGGCGGGTTTCCCAACCCTTTGGTTCTGTGACCAAGGCCAGGAGTGTAGGGAGAGGGTGGCAGGGCCTCGCCCACACAGGAAATCTCGAGGACCTTCCAGACTCTCCGTCACCAGGGCCGGCAGCAAGGCCCTGGTCTTCGGCACTTGGCAAGGCAGACGCATGGGCACCATTGATATGAGGGAAAACATGACTTATTCTGTCTAAATAAAAGAGGTTCTATTTTCTATTTGGTCAGCCGTAGATCAAATGCTATCTTTTTGCTTTTATTTGTATTAGTACCTGTTTGCAGCACACAGTGATTACATTCATCGTGGGGAGTGGATCAAATGTTATTACAGTGCAGGGTCACATACCAAGTTTAATTTGCTCCCACAACACGATCCACGTAGGAAGGAGTGTGCTTAACCACCAAAAATACTGCACTGAGCAAATCTAAGTGATTTACTTCATTGCAATACCCTCAGGAGGAGTGTATTGATGGAAAATACTTTCTAAGCTTTTTAGGAAGTAACTGAATTTTCATGAGAAATCTATAATGAAGCAGATATAAAAGGGAAAATTTAACGTCCATCTTCACATTCCTCATAGTCCAACCATGTGAAAATGTTCATTATTCATTAACATTTTGATGTATTTCTCACACTCATTTTTCTGCTTGTTTTAGAACACATGTAGGCATAAGTACAATAAGTCCATAATATTACATGTGTGTACAGAGTCTGTTTAACCATGCTAAGTTGTGATGCTTTGTGTACAAATCGTTTGGACTCTCAAATTCATCAAAATTTCTGATTATTCTCTAGTACAGAGTTAGTAATGTTAAATTAATTTGGGCTGACTGCTTTAACATTTTACCATTCTTGATATTATGGCAATATGGTTAAGAGTGTGGATTTTTAAAGTCATGGCTAGAATCCTGAGTCTACTGAAAGTATGGGATTTATGTTACTGTGCACATTACCTCCCCTCTCTGGGGCCCCATTTCTTCATCTATAAAGCAAAGATCACACTTCACAAGGTGCACAGCCAGGAGAATTAAACTATATCATAATGTTTACAAGGCACAATGATCAAAACCTTGAAATTACCTGGTTCGCATTATGGTTTATCCAATGACAAGTTGTTTGCTCTTGGCTTAATCTCTTTGTTTCAGTTTTCTTGTTTCTAGAATGGAAGGATGATAGTACCTACTTCCTAGAATTATTTCAAAGCAAAAACAAGTTAATACACAGAAGAACAATCAGGGCCTGGCAGACAGAGAGTGCTCAGTAAATAGCACCTCTGTCTCCGCTACAGAGAGGATTTTGTTTGGCCTTTCCAAATGGCAGGCACGCCACTACAATAATAAATATTTATTACAAATTTTTGTCTAAAAAGAGAATACATATTTCTTTACAGCCCACTTTAAAATGAACATATGTTTTATCTGCTATGCACAACAACAAAACAAAAACCCAGCAATTTGAGGGCCCATGTAATTTCACTTGCCAGCAATGCTTAGAGTAATAGGATCTTTTGATTTGGGGGAAGGTCTATCTGAATATCATTTTATTGTACTTGATCATCTTCCTTAGAGAAAGATGAAACAGAATGACTTCTTAACTCAAGCACAATGAATCCTACATGCTAGAAACCCACTGACCTCCTTCTGAGTGTACTTTTCTTATCCTCCCGAGGCTCTGACTATGGGGCACAGAGTCCCCTGCTCCTCTGGGGCTCACGCCAGGGGCACCAACTGCAGAGAAGGTACGTTGCTCACCTGCTACCTGCAGTCTCCCAGGCAGATGGAGTGAAGAATCTCCCACAGGTACACATCAGAGGACATCTCTGAGACCTTAGCTGATGCCCTTCCCAATATCTTGTTTCTTTTCCCTCCCTGAGTCACCCGTTCTCCTCCCAGCCAAGCCGGCAGCTGGATACGTCCTTGTCTCAGAGAAAGGCTTTAGGAGCAGAATGGGAAAGCAGCAACCTCTCCTGATTCTGAATTTCTAACCCTGAGTCCTCACAGTGACTGGGGATGACCTCCTCTGTGGGCAGAGGAAAGGGCTCCTCCTGCCCAGCATGAGTAAAGGCCCAGGTAAGGCCAGACTGCGTAGGCATGGAGTTCCCAGGGAGCAGGTCTGTTGCCTGCTCCTCGAGGGAGTTGGATGAAGGAGGTTATGTAAGCAGAAGAAAGAGTGGGAGGAAAGGGGGACACACCGATAGACACACTGATAGACACACAAGGGAACAAGGACAATTCAAGTGGTTGGTGTGTTCACTTGCTTCTGATAGTCAGTTTTCTATGGCTGGGACAAAATCCCGCACACTGCAACTTACATAAGAGCTTTATTTTGGCTCACAGTTTCAGAGGTTGCAGTGCATGGCTAGCTGGCTCCGAGGCAGAGCTTCATGGTGGAAGGCATGGTGGGTAAACTGCTCAACTCACAGGAAGCAGAGAGCAGGGCGGGAGCCCAAGGGGAGAGAGCCAAGGACCAGACATGGTCCCCAAGGTCATGCCCCCTTCTTCCCTCCAGACATGCCAAGTTAGATTTGCTAATTGCCTAGTTGTCTCTCAAGCCAATCAGGCTGACAGTCTAGATTCATCATCAGGGTCCAAAGTGAGGTGCTGGCTTCCCAGGTAAATACATTGCAGAAAATACCAATTGCTCCTGTAAACACATGTAGTTTATTGCTTGTCCGTGATCCTTCAATAACACTGAACAGAACTAGTGAGACAGAAAGGCAGAGAGACACATGATGAGAGGGACAGAAAAGGACACAGAGTTCAGGACAGCAGCTCTGTGCTCCAGGTCCCGAGTGAGTCCCCAGAGCCAGTGCAGGACCCAGAGAACAAAGGCAGCCTCAAGTGCAGCCAAACAGCATCTGCAAGACTGTGAGCTTCGGGTCCCTCCTGGTGGCTGGGGAGACACAGCGGAGCATTCTGAACCCAGACGTGATGCAGATGTGCTGGTGTTGGAGAGTCATGAGGGTGAGAACAAAAGACATTTGCAGCTGGCACTAGGACCCTGACCACGCAGCTGAGGGAGGAAACGCAGCTTCCGCAGACTCCTGCGTGGTTGGCAACACCAGGGACCTGCAGGGCTCACCTCCTCAACCTGAGACCAAGGACCCGCAGAGCGCTCCTCCTTGTCTGCAGGCTGGCTGCAGATAAGCTCTGTGGACCTCCGCCCACCCAGAGAGGGAGGGAGGGAGATCTCTACTTCACCAAAAGTGACCTTTTGCCTCCCTGGTAGAACACGGCTTGACACAGAAACTGGGTACGTACATTTGAAGAAAATATCGTGGATGTATTGATCTGAATTACAAACTCTGATTCAGTGATGGAGCACAATCTCTACTTCATGCACCAGTGTTCTAATTTGGGACCTTAGAGTGTGAAATCCTCAATGCAAGCACCATGATGGCCCTGTACACCCATGTAATTGGTCATCAGACACGTACGTGTGTTGATATGTATTTGTGGAAGGCATGAGTAGATAGTGCAAACTGAAGCACAGTGATGTGTTAGCAGTCACCCAAAGGATCCCTTGAAAAGTACAATAGGACAAGTTTCAAAATTAGGTGCAATAAGCAGAGATCGCTGAGGGTTGGATTAACCACTGGTCACTTCTCTGGGGAGACACGGTTGAGGTGGTCCATGAAGGCCAAGAATGGATTCAATAACGAGAATGGGTGGGGAGGTGAGCAGGCAAATCAGTACAGAGGGACGAGGGACACTTGGACTCAAATAATGCTGGTGCCATTCCAACGTGCTTTCCCCCACGCTCTTTGGTAAACATGGCATCCAGCACAGGATCTGCACACGCGTGAGGGTGGGAGAAGTGAGTGGAAAGAAAAAGTAAGAAGAAGAGACACTTTTTACAAGAATTAAGATAGCTGAATCTGAAATGTTGAAACAGTTTAGTCTCCACCTAAAGTTTAGTTTTCATTTAAAAGAAGATTTTTCATTTTTCATTGTAATCACAGATTACATATTGGGGGGATTTTACAATATTTAGAATTGGGTTTAAGCATGCTAGGGTGAGCTTTGAAAATTGTTTGCATCCGATGCCTCACTCTGTAAATTCTCAATGCCCACTTAGAAAGCGCTCTGAGCCCACATCATTCCCTCGTTCCTGCCCTGTGGTAACTAAATGTCCTTTGCTGTTTGCAACCTCTCTTTTGTGACATTACCTGGGTATTTCTCACTGAAGGTCATCTGAAGTCGATATTGCTACCTCCACTCTTACACATGGAGACACCGGGACCCCGGGGGGTCCACCACCTGCTTTAAATTCCCAGCCAACAAATGGGGAAATTGCAGGGCACCCAGGTTTTTCCTGGATACCAGCCTGCCTCACTGTTGGCACCTGCCACCCTCAAAAGTAACCAAGGAGTCCAACCCCACAGAACAGCGAGAGAGAGTGTAGCGGGAGCCAGCACAGCCAGAAGCGGGCCCTGCAAAGGGCCTGACAGGGCAAGTGGTCAGCTGTCCATATGTAAGTGAATGCTCTTTTATTTGAACTTGGAGGGCAAAGGGTGTTCTTTATTCTGCTATTCCACATTCGTTACATAGATTCGAAAAACCTTCTGTATGATCTCCCACAAAGTCTCCCTCCTGTTTTAAGTTCTCTCCCTGGAGCTACAGGGCTAGAGAGAATATTTTATGGAAAAAAATAATTAAGCTTCCTCACAGAGAAAATCCCCCAAAGTAATTTATCATAAAGAAAAATTCTAGCCCAACCTTTTCCTACCCGAAAATACTAATTTAATTTTTCAGCAGCACCACTTCAGGGATGCTGGGAGCTGGCTCTGGGAAGGGCCACCTGCCCCGATGTGGTCCTCTTGCTTGCTCCGTCATGAAGGCCGGGAGCACGCTGAGCTTGGGTCGCACTTCGCTAAGTGTGACTCTAAATGCTCCTGGTAATGGAGCTGCCACTTCAGGCAGGCGTCCGTTGTGCTGACTGGTTGCAGTCATCTTACTCCAGGTTAATCAAAGTCAGAGTGATTTTGTTAGATCTTGTAAGGAGACACAAATGGCTGAGATTCAAGACTTTATGTAAACACACGTCTTTATGAACTGCAAATGCCTCTCCCACCCTTTCCCCTTCTTGTTCCCTTCCTTTCGATCCAGTCCCACTGACTCGGGGCATGTTCATCCCACACAGAGGGCAGACAAGGAGGTAAATTTGAGAGACTGTGTGGAGGAAACAAGTTCTGAAAAGGTACCACTGAGCGGAACTGCATATTTTCCGAGACACAGAGTCTGTTGGGAAGATGCATGTGTCATAGCTTATGCCTTGATGTCCCTCCAAAGCCTCATGTGGCCATAGGTGGGGTTTTTCAGAGCTGGCTGGAACTAGAGTGTGAGACGCTGGGATTAAGGGCATGTGGTTACTACACCAGTCCACTGACTGGCTTGGCACTGCCCTCATCCTGGGAACCCAAAAAGATACAAGGTACTGAAAGAGGCTTGTAGGTACCCCCTGCCTGCCTTGCTGCCTTCTGCCTGTCTGCCTGCCACCCTCCCTTGAGCCAGCCAATTGTGGACTGAGACCTCTGTAAACTATGAGCCAAATAAACCTTTCTTCCCTTAATTTTGGGTGTCAGGTATTTGTCTCAGCAATGAGAGAACAGTAACTAAGGCAGCATGTACTTCTTGGGTGCCTGCTCATTAGAGGAGAACACAGTGGTGCAACAGTCTGCATTCTGGGTGGCTGGGCTCTGGATTGCTGCGTCTCCCAGCAGCGGCTGAGGCAGAGATTTTGACATCTCTAAATTGGTGCAGTCCTATTAACACGGCCTCGTGAACATTATGTGCCTGTGTAAAATCTCTGTCCTCTATCGCCTCTCCGATGTGCAGGACACACTTAACCCTATTCCAATCCAGGGCGCTTGCACCTTATAATTTATTCATGTGCTCATTGTTTCATAAAACTCTATTTTATCCTTAGAGGAAACCATAAACTGCTTTAATTTTAATCTTGGAAAAGCAGGTTAGCCCTGAAGATTACGTTATATATTCCCCAAATCATAATGAAGGCCTTTCATTATACTCATAGGACGTATATGTTTTCCTGAGTTCCCAGAGGACTGTGAGAGAGCTAACTGAGAGGTGCCTGAAAGTTCGTTCAAGTCCCGGACACTCTGAAACTGAGATTAAGGTAATATAGCTCAGAAAACTGCCAAAAGGAAAGGCGTTCATGCTCTAGATTTGTAAATGGAAAAGAACCATTATTGAGCAGACAACTCAACTTATTACCTGTGAGGAAAGGAATATGTCTGTTGAAACCTAACACTGCATGCAGACTATTCAAGATTCTATGAACCCTTGTGGAGTAAGCAAGTGCTTAATACTATGCCCACTTAGCTGACAGACGGCCCTCCCTGAGACCAGGAAATAAGAGAACAAGGCACCCACGTGACCCAATTTGCCCAGGTAATAGGTTTCAATTTTAGTCACTGTGGTAGATTTATTACTGTGGTCAACTTGAGCTAGAACGCCCAGCTAGACTGAGTTGATGTGGTTCCGGGTGTAGAGGATCTACCTGAGGATTGTTGTGGCTGCAACATAAAGGAGAACGGGAGCAGAAGATAGTGGTGTACTGTTTCCCAGGAGAAGCTCTGCTGCGGCTGGTTCTCTTGAAAGGAACTCGGGTGTTCTCCTTGAGGAAGGAGCTCGGGGCCTTGCCGTTGTTGTGGACGGCTGTTGTTGCTTCAGGGAGCTCTGGTCTTCATCTCTGCTGTGAGCATCGTACCCTGGCTCCAGTATAGATTACTTCAAGCACCATCTGCAGACACGGATGTACACAGGACAGTGCTGTGGGCTCCCAGCCCTTGATGGGATCTTTTGGGTCCCCAGTGCATAGACAGACATTCGGCACTCTTCCTGCATTTGGCTTATGGGTAAATATTGTAATTTATAAATGTCCTGTATTAAATCTGCTCTCTTACAAACCATTGACTCTGAAAAGGTAACTAATACAGTCACCAAACTCAGGTGAACACAAAATGTTAATTTCCTTGCATCTCTACACTTAAATTTTCCATGACTCACAAGCCCTTATTTTTGCTGAATCTTACCACGTCATGGTGCCTCCCTCATTTCTAGCCTTGAGTTGTGTGGTGTTACAGTTCAGACCTAATAGCTCCCCTACCAGCCTTATGCGGTCAGATGGGACTTTGGGGGTGATTGGGGGTGATTGAGGGAGACAACAGGGCTCACACCTGGCTTGCCTGGCGGGAAGAGGCAGCCACTGGGCCATGGCCTGCGAGGGTGCAGGTCCCTCCCCAGCTCCTCCCTTCTTCCTCTGCTTCCTGTTCTCCATGCCGTGAGCAGCACTCCTCCCCCAGACCCTTCTACCATGTTGTTTCTTCCTGGAACCAGCCAGCCACGGACAGAAACCACGAGCCAAAATAAAGCTCTACTCCTCTGCGTTTAGGTGTCAGGTTTTGTCCCTGTGGGAAGAAAGTGACCGAAACATCCAGTTCTTGCTCTGCCTTTCCTCTGTTCGTCCCAGCCCCACATCCCTGTGTGGTCCCCAAGTTGTCTTGGACACAGGTGCACTTACCTCCTGCTGGTGACCTGTGGCTTGCTCTGCACACTCCTGTGAGGCTGTGTGGACCCCAACATGTGAGCAAAGAGTGTGAAAGAAGAGGGAACAGAACAGAACATGGGGTGGGAAGCCAGGTGGGGAAGGGAGAGCAGGTGTTTGGAGAGCTAATATCGGTCGACAGAGAGCATGCATCTGACCCTCAGCTGGGCCCCAGAGCTCCCCCGGCCCGGGCTTTTGTGCTTCGTGAGGCCACATGATTGGAGCTCCTTCATCCTCTCCCCACATCACTCTTTTCTGCATTCTCATCTCTGGGGACAACACAAATCTCTATGCTTTGCAACCATGACGACAAAAAAGAAAACAACAATAGGGCAGAAAGAGAAGCGAAACGGGATATTTACCTTGAGAGAGAAGCAGTCTTGATAGAAAGCAAACCATTCTTCACATCCCCACCCCACACTGCCTGCCCGGAGCAGCCTGCAGGTTGCTAGGACCAAGGCACATGCCCGATGTTGTCTGTAGCAGGAGGAAGGTGCTGCAGTATGCAACACAGAAGCTGATTTTAGCCAAGTTAGGAAAACACTTTGAATCTTTTGGGTATCTTTTTCATACCATTTTCTTTATTAGTACATGTTTGCAGTACGTAACATTTACATTCCTTGTAGGGGGTTGGAGCATGTACAGAACACATCTTAATTCCTTTTTTTCATCCCCTTTCCCTGTCTTCCCCTCCTCCAGGAGTCCCCTTCCCATCTGAGAAGGATCTATCTCTCTACTTCTTATTATCTTTTAGTTTGCTCTTTATTTATGTTTTGGATTTCTCATGTAAGAGAAACCATGCAATATTTAAACTTGTGTGTCTGATTTGTTTCCGTCAACGTTATGGACTCAAGGTGCATCGATTTTCTTACAAATGACTCAAGCTTATCCTTCTTAATGGCAGGGTAGTATCCTTTGTGTGTAAAGACCACGTTTTCTTTATCCATTCAACTGTTGATGGACATACAGGCTACTTCCATGATTTAGCTATTATGAATTGTGCTGCTATAAACATGGGTGTGCATAGATCACTGTAATATGATGTCTTTAATTGTTTCAGGAAGGTACCTGGAAGTGGATTTTTAAAACCAGTTCCCCACAATTCAGCCTCATGAAAGCCATCAAATTTTACAATAAATAGAATTAAGAATACTGCCCCTACTTTGAGGTTGAGCAACTATGTACATCATATTTGTTATTCTCAAATCACCTCACCCTGTTTGTCAGAAACACACACAAATTGTAATTCTAAGATTATTCTAAAATCAGGAAACGAAATAAAAGTTTAAAATTTGGGGAAAATTCTAACATTCTTGAATAGCAAAATTCTAAGCAAAATTCATAAGCAAAATTTAAGTGAAATAAATCAGACACACATGTTTAAATACCGCATTGTTTCTCTGGTGTGAGAAACTGAAAGTGTAAATAAAGACTAAAATGTATGATATTGGAAAAGGGAAGGAATTGTCCGGATGGGAAGGGGAACAAGGGAGGGGGAGGGGGAAGGAAGGGAGGGGCAAAAGAAATAAGGAATAGAAGGAAAAAATGGAAACAAAACTTCTGTAAATAAAGAGGGAGGAGGGGTGAAGGGCAGGGAGGGGAATGGGAAAAAAGAAGCAGCAAAATATATCACATACAGGTACAAATCCCCTAGGATGAATGTTATCACTGTGTACATCTGAAATGTGCCATTAAAAGAAAGTTTTTTTAAAAAATGCTGCTTAGAACTTCAGGGTTCCCATTGACTGTAGGCATTTTTGAAAGTGTCTTCTACTATCACGATCACTTGTCTACACTATATTTTCTTTTCCTAGCAAGTCTGCAGTTAAAGATTACCCTGGTAATTTATGTCCTCCATGTTTTAGATTTAATATGTACCTTTATCTGTATTTTGGTAACAGTCCACATCTCATTCACATTTTCAAAAATAACCTACATGATTATCTTTCCGAGGTTTGTTAAATTTATACCAAATTGAGAAACACCATGCACTGGACGCTACCCGCAAGCCCCTACAAGACCATCACTGTTGGCACCAGCCGGTGGGTGTATCACATCATTTCACTTGTAATGCTACAAAGTAATGAATTCCTTTAAGTATCTATGAATATATTCGTAATATTTGAATTGGGAAATATTTCTCAAAGTACTGGGGAGAAAAGATGACCGCATGTTAGTTGAGAGAACAATTAGCATGCTGGTATTAGCCCCTTTCCCAAGTGTCTGACTTCAGCGCCTCCGCCTGACAGTCTAATCTGGCCACAGCCAGCATCTCGGGGCTGGAATATCGACTGTGCAGCCTTCAAGATGAGGAGCTCACGTTGGGTGCGTTCTACATACCCATGATCTTGTGCAGCAGCGTCCACGTCTGGAATTTTCACACAGCAAACCCAATACCATGCACTCGATGCAAGCTTGATTATGACCAGTTAGCCCTTTGACGGATCCCTTTATTGTGCATTCATGTAAAATAAAAGTAATCATGCTGGTCTTGGGAGACGTTAGTATCCAGGTACATTAAAAACACATTTACAAAGTTCACCAAGGTATATTATGTCCTAATTTTTATTGAGATTTTTATTTTCATTATGGGCGTTTAAGAGAACTTTCTTGTGGAGAGCCTAATCTCAAAGAGATGTCGTATTAACTCCATATAGTCTGCCTTCTGGCACAAAAAATGAGCAGTAGCTTTATCAAGCTAAAATATGATTTTAAAAATAATTACTGCCACAAATCCATTCTAACAGATATAGATCAATGCCTTTTTAGTGAAGAAAAGAATGAAGAGGTGTCATTTTATTTACTTGAAAATGCAAATATGGGACCCAATAAGAATTGTAAATAGAAACCAGACAGTACACTTGGCATTAATATCAACACGTCTTTATTAAAAAGTTGTTGTGAGAGAAACAAGTGGGGAGGAATGAGGAAGAGGAAAGAATATCTTCAGAAATGGGACAGTCGAAAAGTCATTAAAATTTATAAACCAACTACCACCCAGAACAAACCCCTCTGCAGAATCCCTGACAGATGCTCACTTAACAATTGCTTGAATGTCTTCAGGATGGGTATATGGCAAAAATGTTATTCCTATTTTGAGACAAAACCTGCTTCTTTATCTTAAGCAAGTGTCATACTTTTGGTGGGAATCCCACAGGATAAAACTTGTCTAGAGTTTATTTTGGCAAAACAAAACACAGTGTTCTCCTTTAAGGTATCTACTTCTTGTGGTAGGGCTTTACTATAGTTTTAGAGTTGTAGGACTTTACTCGGAACAATCAAAGCTACATATTAAGGAAAATGAAAACTTCATTTCAATTGTGAATAGTTTATATTTAAAAATACTGTGTATTTGAAAATTTCTAAGCAAATACATTTTAAGGGCCCTTACTGCCAAAAATCAATTATGTGAGGTAAAGGATATGCTTAAAAACTAAAATTAAAATTTAATTGGAACTAAACTAATACTGAATCAAAGAGTATTAAATTATAATAAATCAATATGACATACAAGGAAATACCAATTAGTTATCATAAGTTATGTTGTAGAGAAATATATTCACAATATATGTTTTAATGAAATGTTTATGAAGTGCTTAGCAGAAATTTCTGACAGAGAAAAAATTTTTTTAATTAGTCACGTTTTTTAAAAGTAGGCAGTAAGAACATATATTCAGACCACAATTTATAACAGATTTTTGCATTAAATGAGCATTCCTCTTGTAACTGAGAGCTACGTTACTTCACACACATCTATCTTGCTGAGAGCTGATGAACACAGCCGCGCACCAGAGAGCAACAAACAAGGCTGACACCTCAACCAGGAGAAGGTAAATCAACAAGGGCTCAAAGGAGAGTGCTCCGCAACATGTCAGCTGCTGAGGGGGATGCGCTGGTGCCGTCTGAAGAACAACGTGGTCAAGGGATGGATCGGACATCCTCGTCTGAAAGGTTTGTGAGCAGCAGTGGTTTGCAGTTTGAGTTTTTCGCTTAGGAATACTTTTATATAGATGATGAACTATCTTGGAGATGGAATCCAAGACTAAACACGGAATTCATCGACGTCTCATGTCTGCCTCACATGCGTGACACCCAGGTAAGTCTATGCAGTATCGCGGGTGTGACCTCGCCTCACTACCTCAAAGTTTCCACCCAAGATGCCATCCAGCACCCAGAAATCTCACAGTCTCGGAGCACTGTGGACTGCAGGTGGAGGCACCTGGCCTGTGGTTATGGAAATACAGTGGTTAGAGGGGGGCTGACCAGACTGTGTTTTTTTAGCTGAGATGAACAAAGGTTTGGGGATTTCGCTCAAGTAGTAGAGTGCTTGCCTGGTAAGGGCAAGGCCCTGAGTTTGATCAAAAAAAAAAAAAATATATATATATATATATATAGTGAATGTTTAAATTTTTTAAAAATTCATTACAGTAAAATACACACATTGTCTTTAACCCCCCCTCAAAATCCTCCCGTCACTTAGAACACACTATCCCGCCATGTTTGCACTTTCTGGAGCCATTTTGGAAGACTCCTTTTCTCCCGAGTGTCTTTGGTTGCACTTTTGCGGCTGCCTCAATGGCCTGAATCGATTCAGAATACTTACTTTTCATGATCAGTTTGACTTTGGGGAAGAGCCAGGAGTCGTGTGGTATCAGAGGTGGTGAATAAGCGACAAGGAGACCCTGTCACCTCTTTCTGAGCTGCCTTTCTGCTGGATAGCACTCGGGAGCAGCATTCACTGTATTTTTTATCATGCCTCGTAACAGCCATCACGAAAGAGGACTCCAGAGCTGCTACAGAAAGTGGCAGGCACGGTGGGGTAAGTGTGTTTGAAGTGAGGCGGAGGATTTGCGGGGGATTGATGGCAATGTGTCTTTTACTATAACGCATTTTTAAATTTAAACACTCACCATGTATTTTGATCACTCCTTGTACGAGTTTGGCAAAGAGCCAAAGAATCTTCTAA
>PVJO010002281.1:0-37017 GCA_004026905.1 Hystrix cristata
GGTTTTCACACTAGACACCACCCAAGATCACCATAGCAGATTGAAATTTGGGCAGTCAACAAATAAAGAAAATAGAGGAACAAACATCTTGAGGGCACTTACTCTGTGCCCAGTTCCTCGAGTCCCTTAGTTTAGGGGTTCCCAATGGCAGCTCTATTCACATTCAAAAAATTTTTTTTCCTATATAAAAATGGTTTAAACTTATATATACTCTAAACTTCGTCATCTTAGCCATTTTAAGTATGTGTTCAGTGGTGTTAGATACATTCATAGTGTTGCATGTCCGCCACCAACATCCGTCTCCAGAGTTTTTTCACCCTGCAGAAGAAAGCTGTCCTGGTTGGACACTAACTCCCTGTTCCTCCTCCCCTTTTGCCCCAGAGAGCTCCTCCCCATCTCTGTGAATTCGATGACCCTCCATACCTCCCGTAAGTGGAATCATACAGCATTTGTCTTTTTTGCGACTGACTCGCCTTGTTAGCATAATATCTTCAAGGTTCATCCATGCTGTAGCTTGTGTCCGAATTCCTTCCTTTTGAAGACTAAATACTCTACTCCAATGTATAGCTAGACCGTGTTTTGTTTATCTGTTCTCCCGTCACTGGGCACCGTTGTCTATTGGGAATATTGCTGCTGTGAACATAGGGACACAAATACCTGTTTCTACTTCTTTTCGGTGTATACCTAAAAGTAGAATTTCTGGACTTACGGGCACCGTTGACATTTTGTACCAGGTAATTTTTGTTGGTGGGGCAGAGAGATGGGTACCCTGGTCACTATAGGATGTTTAGTGGCATCTCTAACTTATAGCTGCTGGACACCAGTACCAATTGTGACAACCAAAAATGACCTCAAGAGTGCCTTGGGGCCAAATTTGCCTGAGTTGAGAAACAGTGGAATGATTTATTCCTTGGAATTCTCCCATCTCTCTGAGGTAGAATTATTATCCCCATGTTACAGATGAGACAATCCAAGTACAGAGAGGTGAAGGCTCCCGCTGAACTGCTGAATCTGGGTTTAGAAACCCATGTCTTTTTTGTTTGCTTTTTGTTTTTTGAAACAGAGTCTTGTTACGTAGTTTGGGCTGGCCTTGAACTCACTATGTAGCCCAGGCTGGCCTCGACCTTCCGGTGATCCTCCTGCCTCAGCCTCCCAAGTGCTGAGATTACAGGCGTGTGGCACCACCCCTGGCTAGAAACCCCGGCTAGTCTTTTTGACTTGGAAGATTGCATAGGTACAGCAGGGAAACCCAAGATTGCTGTTCCACTGTGGGGAATATTGGCCTTCAATATTTGGACTTTTATTAAGGTCAGAATGGATGTGAGTCACCACTGAAAACCAGAAAAGGTGAGCAGGAGGTGCGTGGGCTCCAGCTGGGAGGGATGCCATCTTTAGGGAGGGCAGGGGTCTGGGTAGTGAAGTAGAGTCATTTAGTGTCCTTGAGCATCTTCTGCAAGTTCACCATGTTGCACAACACAGCAGTCACCCTTCTCCCTGGAGTTTGTACTGCACGGGGTGCTGTTTCCGGGCTCAGTGTCAACGGCAGCCTGGGGATGTCCAACATGGCAGTCCCGCCTGAGGCCCGGCTTGGGGCAGGCTTGTCAGGGGAGAGGGACAGAGACAGAACTTCACAAGGAAAGAGATCTGATCGTTCTTTATTGATGAGGTTGTCACAAAGCTCAAAGATAGCACATAAATCAGCAAGATCACGTGGGAAAGAAAAGAGGGCCACTGAAGACGAACCATGCAGCCAGCCGGTCACCCATCCTTCCCTCACTCATTCATTCACTTGTTCACACCTTCTTCACTCATTACTTCATTCAGTCATTCAAACATTGAAGGACACACTCATTCAGCCTCTTACATCGGGAAGACATTCCCATAGTGGTTCTATAACACCTGGGCTTCAGACTCAGTTCGGCCTATGTGACCTTGGACAAGTACCTAACATCTCTTAGCCTCCATTGCCTCTGCCTTTAAATGGGGATAGTGACATCACCCACCTATTACTGTCGTCACGAAAAATAACAACCCAGTAGGAACCAGGGTCAGTACTGTCCTAGAGACATAGTGAGTACCTGTATGTAGCATTACCTAGTCACATATTCATTCGTTTACTGCTCACTTATTAATTCATGAAGCATTTACTGAGCACCTCCGGTGCGCCTTGTACCGTGCTCTTGTGGAATCACACACACGGGCCGCATCCCAGCTCTCGAGGCTCTCAGTCTAATTTCTCTTCTGCCAAAGCAGGTTTAAACGGAGCAGAGAGAGACCTCCGAAAAGGCTGCAGCCTCCATGGTGGGTGTGGAGGTGGCCCGGTTATTCTTAGCAGTGCATTCTGGCGGCCAGGGCTGCATCTCAGTTTCCAGGAGGAGCAGCCAGACCACAGTCCTTCCTGGCCTGCCAAGTTTGGTTGGAAATTCTTTCCACCCGAGGCGTAGGGAATGCGGGGAATGCGGGGTGGGCCCTGCGAGCCCCTTCACTAGAATTCCTGGGCTCTGGTGCCAGAGTGGTGGTCAGGAGTAAAGAGGGCTCTGCAGACGGCCAGGCCAGCAAGCAGGCCCCTGAGTCTGGGCCCGGCCCTGCTGTACTTTTCCTTCTATGCTGGAATGCTCTGGCTCCTGAAGGGCAGGCCCGTGGAGGGTGAGAGGCAAGGAAAGGTATGCATCCTCACAACCCAGGCAGGAAGCAGGATGCTGCCCAGCTATGCTGGAGCTCCAGCTCTGGAATGTTCTAGAAAAGGTGAATATCATTGAGACGTGGCCTTTTAGTCCCAGCTTTTATTGCCATCTGGAAGGTGACAAAGGCCCTTCCCTGGGGTAGCAGAGTGTGTGAGAGCACTGGAGTTGGAGTCCTGTGTTCAAATCCTAGCTCTGACACTCATGAGTTGTATGTGCAGCACTGGGTAGGTTATTTAACATTGCTGTGCCTTGGTTTCCCCAATTGATCATAATCCCTACATGATGAGTCTGCAGTGAGGGAGAAATGAGTAAATTCGTTTCTTAGAGCCTAGCATACAGAAAGCACTCAATAAATAGTAACCTATGAGTCTTGCCGGGAAAGGGGGTTTTCTTTCCAGAAGACAAGGGAGAGAAAAGGGGAAGGTCGAGAGAGTGTGTCCTCTCCATCTCCTAGGTCTGTGGGTTTGGCGGGCAAGGACAGGGAGCTGGTGTTTAGATGGAGTCCTAATGCTGCCCGGAGGCTCAGCCTTGGTGCCGTGGTAACCTGGAGATGCAGCACTCCCTAGTGAGAGCGATGGCCACACCCCGTCCTGTGGGTCTGGGCAGACCCAGGCAGTTCACTCGGCCAATACAATATGGCAGACATAACATGGTGGAACACCCAGAGGTGGTTCACGGGGCATTCTGCAACAGCGCTGAGGGCACACAGTGTCTCCCAGGTGGGCTGTGGGGCATCAGTTCTATGAGACCCTCCTGGGCGAGGAGCATCTTAATTCAATAAACAGTACACTTCATGACAGAGCTGCCTTCTCACCCCAGATGGGAGAGTCCTCCATGTGCCTTAGCACCAGAAGGCCTGCAGTAAGGAAACCTTTCCCTCTGGGTTACCTCCTAATACTTCCTAACATGACTAAAGTAATACAGTAAGGCTTCAAGGCATGCTAACCTACTTGCAGGCCTTAAAGACCTCTGGGGCAGGGGAGTTTAACAGCTGGAGCAAAACCCCTTTCTCTGCCCCCACCCTCCCCACCTCTGTATTTTTTAACCTTCCTCCCTCTGTCCTAAGTGGACAGGGCCAAACCTTGCTTGACTGGTTCTGCATTTGGTGTGGCTGAGTAGAATCAAGTAGCAACACTGAAGCAAAGAAGTGTGGCTGCTGCAGGCATTTTTCAAATTACCTAAGCTCTCCCGAGAGGCCAACTAGGGGTGAGGCTCAGAAATCGGGGGAATGTAATGCATAATAATAGTCATTTAAGAAAAAAGAAGGAAAATAATTTGGAGGATTATTGAGTGCCAGAACCCCAAAGCTATAAGCAGGATGTTTGAACCCATTTCTAGCATAAAGGTCACAATCTGCAATTTAAATGTGGATACTTTGTTGCCTTTTTGCTTGGTTATGGTTGAGTGCTACCAATTAGCTGAAGTGTGTGTGCGTGTGTGTGTGCGTATGCGCGTGTGCGCGCGCGCGCGCACGCTTACACGTATGTATAGAGTTTTTCAAAGAGCCCACTTCTCAGTCAGTTTGGATTGACGGAACACCTCGAAATCCACCTGGAAACCCACCTGTGATACAGCATGGGAGCAGAGAAGATCCTTTTGCTACACGGTGAAACCTTCTTTCTCCTGCTGGAAAAATAAAAACGTAATGCAACACGAACCCTTGCTCCCTGTAGCAGTCTGCAGTGGTTTTGCCCTGAAAAAATGAATCATTGAAAAATTGTTCCAGGCGTGGCATGGCCACCAGCCCTCAAACTAGTCCAGTGGTCTTTATTAATGCTGACCCTATTTATTCACCCAGGGGCTTATCCAGTTGAAGATTGGTGTTATTGCTTGAACCCTTTGCTTGTGGAAGAACAAACACCCATAGAGATTGTTTTGTGGCCAGGGGCAAGAGCTCAAAGCTGGCCGCCAGCTGAGCCTGCATATCCTTGTCAAGGTGGAACTCTATGCTAGGCCGGGGAAGAGAGGGTGTGACGCAATTAGGCTAAGGGGCTAAAATAGTGGGCCACAGGACAGGGTTTCTCAAACTTTAATGTGCACAAGAATCACCTGGGAATCTTGTTTAAATGCGGTTCTGACACAGTAATCTGGTCAGAGCTTGAGATTCTGCATTTCCAACAAGTTCGCATGAGAACTGGATGGGGATGGTCTTAAAATTGCATTTTTATTTATTTATTTTCAGTACTGGAGACTGAATCCAGGACCTTGTACTGAGCTACATCCCCAGCACCTTTTGTTTTGTTTTGTTTTATTTTATTTTATTTTATTTTATTTTATTTTGAGATGGTCTCATTAGGTCACTAAAATGCGTGGGGTGGCCTGGAACTTTCGATCCTCCTGCTTCAGCTTCCCAGAATACTAGGATTACAACTTGGCAGCCAGACTCTAGTCTAGACAACGTTCCCTACTCTGTTCCACACTGATGGCGATGCTCTGTAGCCACACTGCCTGAGAGCCTCATGTGTCTTCTGGGTATTTGAAATGTGGCAAGGTAGACTAAAGAGTGGAGAGTTTTGGTTTTTAGGTTTTTTTTTTGGGGGGGGGAATGCTTTATTTTAAAAATATTTCGAAGGGCAAGCTTCTTGCAAGAAATCTCAGGAGTATATAATATCTGAGATATTATTATAGACAGCTAAGTTAGGTAGAAATATTATAGGCAGTCAGACAGGGAGGGGCCCTCAACAGAGTCAATACACAAGAAGAGAATACACTACAACTATAACCAAAGATGCATCCACTGAAGGCCAAGCCTCAAGATAAGGATAAAATGACCAGAGCTACACACTGGCCTGGGGGATGAACAATAAGCTGAGGATTATACTCATCTGATCCGATAAAGCTTAAACAAATCCCGGCCATCCCGGTGGGCGACCTAGGGATCCACTCTGTCTTGGAACGTCTTTGTTCTTTCCATGGCCATTTGCTACGTGACCTGTTTCCCCACTGGATCACTATTACCTAAGTGACTATACTTGTAGTATTATTGGTTGATCATCATTTTGACCCACGTCGTACCTACCTCGTGATTTTACTCTGTAAAGCTTCCTCTGAAAGGTGGGCTCATTGGCAACCCACTCAGGTCCCCTCCTGTCTCTCAGGAGCTAACTTTCCCTCTCAATAAATTTTCTTTCTCTTAACCTCCTTTGTTCCTTATAATTCATTCTTTGATTTCGGGGAACACGAACTCTGTGTACCTGACCTCTAGCAGGTTGGGAGTTATATTTTTTCCCCTATATCAATATATATTTCATATTTTGGAAGCTCAAGCTTAGAAATTGGCATTGGAAGCCTTACCAAACCTTTGAAATAAACATGGAACAGAAAGGAATATATACATAAATATGCATATTTATATTTTCCACATCCATGCATACATATATGCATATATTCTAGGGTCCTGTATGGACTTCAACAGCAATGAACCTTTCAAGAAGGGTTCAGCAATGAACTAAATTTTCCCTTGAAAAAGCAAAAGCAAGTTAATGTCAGAAAAAGACAAAGAGGACTCTCAGTTTTGGGGTTTTTTTTTTTTTGTGTGTGTGTGAGTGTGCTTGTGTGGTACTGGGGGTTGAACCCAAGACCTTCACATTGAGCTAAATCATCAGCCTTTTTTATTTTTTATTTTGAGACAGGGTTTTACTAAATTACTAAATTTCCCAGGCTGGACTTGAATCTGTGATTCTTCTGCCTCCTCAAGCCCCAGTAGTCCTGAGATTACAGATTGTGTGCCACCACACCCAAACGACTCTCAGATTTCTTAATTAAAATGTTTTCGTTTCCAGTTTTATTGAGCTATTATTAGCAAATAAAAACTGCACATATTTAAAGCATACAGCATGATGTTTTGATATTTATGTATGTATATATTATAAAATGATTACCATAATCAAGCTAATTAATGCATCCTTTACAAAGTATACTGTCAAGTATATTTTATTTTTAAAATTTTTTATTTGTATGTGTTTGCAATGTAATTAACTACAGTCACCATGCTATACACATCAGTTTGTGTCTTTCAACCTCCCCACACCCCACCCCGTGCTGTACTAGCCCCTGTGAACTATCACTGTCTGCTCACTGAGCTGGACTAGTTTAGATTTCACTTAGAAGTGAGAGCCAGCTGTATCTGACTTTCTTTCCCAGGCTTATTTCACTTAGCATAAAATCCTTCGGGTTCATTCGTATTGTTGAAAATAAAGAGCATTTCCTTCCATATAAAGGTTGAGTAATAATCCAGCATGCGTGCGTGTCTATCACATTGTCTTTACGCATTCAGCCGTCCATGAACCCTTGTGTGGATTCCGTACCTTGTCTATTTTGAGCAATGCTGCAGTGAAGTTGGGATTTGTAGACATCCTTTTAAGACACTGATTTCATTGTCTTTGGATGCAAACCCAGAAGTGAGATTGCTGGATCATATGGAAGCTCTATTTTTAATTTTTTGAGGAATCTCCATACTGTTTTCCTCGTGGCTGTGGCAATTGACTCCCCCGTCTGCAATATTCAAGGATTCCCTGTTCTCAGCCTCCTTGCTAAAGCCCATCTTTTGTCTTTCTGTAACAGTGATGGGAACAGGTATGAGATGACGCGTGCTGTGGTTTTGGTTTGCGTTTCTCTACTGGTTAATGATAGTGAGCATCTTATCCTGGTTGGCCATCTGTATTTCTTCTTTTAAGAAATGTTTATTTAAATCCTTTCCCATTTTTAATTGGAGTGCTTGTTTTCTTGCATAAACCTTAAATTTTACTTAACTGTAATTATTTTAAATTTAAATAGCCACACGTGACTCGGGGCTCTGGAAGCACCACTCCAGACTGATTTCTGTATGTGTAGGGATGTTTCTGGTTCTCTTTTGTACCTCCAACACTTAGCAGAGATCTTGGTCCACGTCGGGATTCTAATAAACATTGACTGAGGGCATTGTGGTGTGATATAATTGGGGAAGAGCTTTTAAACCGCGTTTGTCAGAACTCTGGGCACTTGAGTCTCCAAAAACACCTTGAACTTGAACTGCCAGAGACTTACCCATTCGTTCTTTGACCCAGTGGTAGAAAGATGAGGGTGTGGAGTCAGACGCAGGAACTAATTCACCAATTTAATCCATCTCACATCTTTCGTCTGCACGCTGCTTTGTCCTCCTGAACTCCACCCAGCATCCCGAGTCGCTCTGGCCCTTGAAACGGAGAGGTTCATGAACACAGGAACTAGAGCTGCTTCTCACAAACACCAGTTAGAAAATTTCCAGGGAAGTTTTGATTGGCTGAGCTTGGGTCATGTGGACCAATTCATGGCCCAATCACTGTGGCCAACGCCATAAGGTTCTAAGCCTGGACTAGTCTGGTTCAAGGGCATCTTCTCTACTTTCAGGGATATCTCCCTTCTGACACACATGCTGGGGAGAGGAGGAACAAATCCCACAAGATGAGGTATGTTCTTCTGGGAGCTAAAACAATAAATGTGTGTTAAGAGAGAGAGTTCAGCTTACATAAATGGATGTTGAGATGTATTTCTTCGAGCTAGATCATGGATGTAGAATTCTCTTGTTGGATCATGTCAAAAGGCATGAAGATAATAAGGTTCCATTGGACAAACAGATTTCTTTCTAGTTTCCTGGCCTTGTTTTATTTGTGAAGCAGCAGAGTTCTAGAAACCACAGCATCCCAAAGAAGGGCAGCATTTGAAAAAGCTGGATGAGCAGGTTTTGTTGGGCAGAGAAATCAAAAGAAGGAAGGAATGTTCCAGGGAGAGGAAATAGCATATGCAAAGGCCAGGTGGTGACCGCATTGAGCATTTGGAGGAGGATGGAGAATCTGGGATGGAGGGTGGAGGAGAGTGGTGGAAACAGAACAGGAAGTGAACTTGAGACCAGACTTCAAAAAACCCTGGGTACTGAGGGCAGGAGTCTGGGCTGTCTGCTGTGGCTGCCAGGAGGCCCCTGGGGCATGGTGAAGCCAGAACTCTGTGTGTTCAAGAGCACTGCTGTGGCTGGACGTGAAGGATGCACAGGATGGAGAGGGGAGGCAGAGCGCCAATGATGATCGTGGCCCCATATGTCCTCAAGGAGCTCCTGCTTTGGAGGGGGATGGTGGGACACCAACCTCCCTCCCAGCTGCCTGTGTGCTTGCTCCTTATCTCAAGCTCGACCTTGGCCAGACTTGAACCAGATTTCAGCTGCACTATTTCCAGTCCTGTGGCATTGGGCAGGTGACTTTCCTTAGCCTTAGTTTCCTCATCTGGCAAATGGGGCATGAATACCTGCCCTGCACAATAACGGTCAGACTGCAGGGCCAAAATGGATGTGGTGGCCCCAGACCGGTAGACTCCAGACCTCCAGGACATCAGAGCTCAGCACGCATCCCTGTGGTTATGTATGAGCTGTGGCTCTTGAGTGTATTTACTTGGAAAAAGTTTGAACAGTGAAGATGGGGGAAATGACATTCAAAAAACAGACGTTTCTTGGAACAGCTCTGTAACCAGGTCAGGCAGGCTCCTGCCAACTCCAAGGTAAAAATCCTCCAGCCCAGAAGCCCATGGCTCTCTTTGCTCCCAGGAGACGATGTGTCTAAATTGGAATATGCAGGAAGAGGCTGATTTCTAAGAGTATTTCCCTGGAGGCCAGACTGGCATCTCCAGAGAGGATGAGAGCCTTGTGCTGTCTTTTAGGATGCTTCCGGGATTGACCTGTTAGCCAGGCCTTACAGCCAAGAGACGGTCTCTTGTGTGTCCTTTGTGTCCTTTTGTATCTTACGTGTCCTCTATAGGTATTGTGGGAAGACCCCCCTCCCAGTAAGAGGTGTACCAATGAACGCTGGCCATGATTTTTCCATCGAAGTAATGGCACACTTTTAGATGACAATCATGTCTGAGAAGCAAAGCCCTACAGCTTATTGAACAATCAGAAGCACTAAAAGGAAATCTGATAACTAAGATCCTGTTATAACAGCATCTTAGCTATGGATAGATATTATTGTTCTCATTCTTCGGATGAGTAAACCGAAGCTCAGAGAGGTAAGATGACTTGCATAAGATCATCTAGTTAGGAAGATCTGGGTCTACGACTTGAAAGCAGATCCAGCATCTACTCCTTAATTCAAGTCAGTAAAACGTATTGTACGGAACATCTTCAGGAAATGTGTGGAAATTCACAGACACAAAGGAACTGGCCAGAAGAGCTTGTCAGCCCATAAATATTGAGCATCTACTACGTGCCAGGCTTGCTTTCCAGGCAGGATAATCCTTCCCTTCTGTAGCTTGGAGTGCAGGGCAGCAGATGCAATAACTATTTACAATAGATGCTGTTAGAGACAGTCTACTCCGTGCCCCTTCCATAACCAATTTACAAAATAAACTTTTGATGCGCAAAAGTCTCTGGCTGATCCCACGGTCCTCAGAAGACTAGCAGGCTGGACCGCTCCTGCCTCAGTGGGACTCAGCAGGCCGACAGTCTTCACTCTGGGGTGCCCATGGGGCTAAGGAGACAGTCCCACAGCCAATCTGAGGCTCTCCCTGCACAGTCTCTGCCCTCCAAAAAGTCCCTGTTCCCTCCTGGTTCTTCTCTCTTCAGTGTCCATGGAGCTTTCTTCCAGTAACTCTCACACCCTTCTAGCTGCATCTGATGCCTGCTCTGCCAAGGGGTGCGCTGCCGGGAGGTCAGGCTCCCCTAGAGCCTGCCACGCGAGTAGCCAGGGAGGGAGCCGGGGAACAGCCCTCTGGGGAGGATCAGCTAAAAAGTAAATGATTCCACTACTTTCTTGGGTGGCGCATTCAGCCACACTGAGCCTCAGTTTCCTCCTTTGCAAAACAGGAATAATGATATTAAGTGGAAATCGAGTGAGATAAACCGTGTTCCGTGGCTCAAGGCTGTGGCCCAGGAGTGCCCCGGGGCAGCAGTGGCAGGGCTGGGGGCTGCCCGGAGCCCCACGACCTCCAGTGCTGCCCTGCTTTTTGGTGGCCCCTGTAGAGGTTCCCAGGGCTCCTCTTGCTGAAATCAGACCCAGGGGAGACGCAGGCTTCTGTTTTCTCTGGCCACAGACACAGCCCGGCCAAATGGCTCCCTTTGCGGGTCTTTTGGCTACAGTGTGTGGTGTCACCACGGCAGGCTGACCATTATCTGAGTCATCTGATCCCGCCAATCTGCCAAATCAGATAATTTGGTTGGTTTGCTGGTCTTTCTGGATCACATGTCCCGAGTAATGGCCTCATCCCCACCTGGGCTGGCTCTACCTAGACAATCCCCTTTTCAGCCGACCTGAAAGGAAAGCTGAGTTCAACCAGTATGTTGAAGGTCAGGGCTCAGGAGGAGAAGCCAGTTTAGAGTCTCACATCTACCTTTACTGATCCCGCCCACCTGGGGAGCAGGCATCCATCACTAATAAAGGTTAAAAATACTGGAATTTGCTGATTTTTACATTTAAACAATATTTGTAATGAAGTCTAACAGCTGTACAAACAATAAGCATATAGTTCAATTTATGTTCACCAAGAACATTTCCACATAACCAGCCCCCGGACCAGTAGCAGAACATTATCGGCTCCCCAAATCCATCCCTGTGCCCCCATCGGACTCCTCCCATTACAACCTTCTGCTCAAGTATAAGCTCTCTCCTGCCTGTGAGCAGCCTGGTTAGTTTTGAACTTTATAGAAAAGGCAGCAGACCACATGTACTGCTGCGGGTCTGAATCCTTTGGTTGAACATTGTATTTATGACTTACCCGTGTGGTCACGGTTCATGACTTATCCATAGTTCATTCATTCTCAACTCTGTATAGTATTCCCTTGAATGGATACCACATGGCTTATCCTTTCTTCCATTCAGGCTATTTCCACTTTAGGGCTATCGTAAAGAGTACATCCTAGTATGTGTATTTTTGTCAAGACATTTGTGTTACGTGTCACTTTTTTTGGCTAATGAAAAAAATAGATTGGAAAGAGGTGACCTTACAGCATGATTACTCTCAACCTCTTTCATGATGGTATAAATATGTCTTAGAATTGGGGACGGGTAGGGCAAAGCCACGGTAAGACTGCTGAAGTGGCACACGTTGCCAGGCCTCTGGGATGTGTCCCAGGTGTGTAAGGGCCCCCATGTAACAAGCATTGGGGAAGAGTAGGGGTTTCTTCAAGTATTGTGGGAGGAGCCTTTGAAGCGAAGCCTCACACGGCACACCTTAGCCCAGGGGCCCTCTAAATAGGTGCTCTTGCCGGGCAAAGTGGCAGATGATTGTAATCCCATCATTCAGGAGGCTGAGGCAGGAGGATTGCAGAGTTCCAGGATGGCCTGGGATACATAGTGAGTTCTAGGGCAGCCTGAACTACACAGTGAGCCCTGTCTCAAAAAACTGATAAACAAATAAATAAGAAAACAAAATAAAATAGATGCTCTTGGTTTTCTCACTTGTCCTTGGACAATTTACTCGCCTTTTCCAGGCTCAGGCTCTCAGGGTTTTCACCTACAAAAAAAAGCAATCGGAAATGGGTGATCTTCTCAGATGTTTGCAGTCCCCAGATAGTTTGAGATTGACTGGTCTTGACAATTATGATATGAACAGGCATCATGTGTTACCTGCCTATCTTGCTTTAAATGATTTCTACACGCGATCTCATTTAATTCTTCAAAGATACAAGGTGGGAAGAACTGCGATGTTGAGGATGCTGAAACTCAGAGAGCTAAAATTCCTTATACAGGACACACAGCCAGAGACTATTAGAACAGGGGTGGGAACCAGGCTGGTTTCATTCTAGCCTTCCTGTGCAATGTTGCCTCTTTCTTTTTCCTTGGAAAAACCATCTCAGGTATACAAAAACATGCAGAGAAGGATACAATGTATCCATCAAACTGTCTGAGGAACAGAACCCTCTTGCAACCCTTCTGTGCTTCGCAATATATATTTGTACTCATAGAAATATCCTGCATTGCTTTTCGGGTTTTTGAGTGTTAGTATATGATGTTACCCTGTGTGTCCTTTCGGGAGTAGCTTCCCCCACCCCAGACTCGACACTAACGTCTGAGCTCTATCCACGATGATACATAGAGTTCCAGATCATTAACTTTCACAGCTGCCCTTTAAGAATTGATCCATCCCATTCTCTTATTGATGGGCATTTCGGTTCTTTGCAGTTTCCCATCATTAAAAAGTGCTGCGATAGGCAGTCTTCATGCTTGTGTACCAAAATTTTGATGGGTGAA
The DNA here is from genome assembly GCA_004026905.1 of Hystrix cristata. Taxonomy (NCBI): domain Eukaryota; kingdom Metazoa; phylum Chordata; class Mammalia; order Rodentia; family Hystricidae; genus Hystrix; species Hystrix cristata. The sequence continues at coordinate 12,872 of PVJO010002281.1, forward strand.
CTGTCTTCATCATGCCCGGCGCTGTGATCTGAACGTCCTCCCCCAAATGTGTATGGCAGAGTTCTACCCCTCAAGGTGATGTCTTAGGACTTGGAGCCTTTGGGAGGTGATTAGATCAGGAGGGTGGAGCCTCATGATTAAAAATAGTGCCCTTATCAAAGAGAGCCCAGAGAGCTGGCTTGCCCCTTAGCCTTCCCAGGAGGTCGTAGGAAGGCGTCATCTCTGACCAAGAAAACAGACCCTTCCTAGACACTGAGTTTGCCACACCTTGATCTTCAACTTCTGGTTTCCAGGAATGTGAGAAATAAATTTTGAATATTTATAAACCAGTCAGTTTATGGTATTTTGTTAGAGCAGCTTGAACAGATGGAGATAAGAATTTTTCCTTTACTCTGCATATATCTGTAATAAAACTGGGCAGTTTAACTCATTCATCAGGTTCTTCTTGAGCATCTACTATGCACCAAGCCCTTGTTGGGTGCTGAGGACACAGAACTGCTTACAAGACACAGTTTTTGACCTCTAGGAGATGACCTGGGAGACCAAACCCCAGCCCCATCAGGTGGGGTGGGGTGGGGTGAGGATGACTCACACAGGGCTCTGCATGAGGGCAGGGAGGAGTAGCAGACTGCACAGAGTGCGGCTGGCCAGGGTGGGCAGTGTGGGCAGCGTGCCCAGCTCCTTGCAGCTCCAGGGTCTTCTGTACAGTGTGCCTGCCCCTTGGACCGTGACCCGATGAATTCTCTCTTCCACACAGTAACACTGATGTGAGTCAGCTGTTAGTGCCTAAAAAAAAATCATTTAACTGAGAAACCTATATCTGTTTGAGTTCTGAGACTAGAATTTGCTCAGGTACCCTGAGAGGATGGCAGCCTCCGTCTGCCTTGGGTGTATCTTGTCCATCTGGAATCATTATGCTCCTAGGTCAGGACTCACATGTGTGGTCCATAGATGCCTATCGCTTACAAAGCACAGAATCCTTGTAAGCTTGGAACTACAATTATCTCTATTTTTTAGAGACAAGAGACTCTGAGAGGGTATGTAATTTACCCAAGGCTGCCCTGGTAGGAGGCTCCACCCCAGGTCCTGCCAACTCCAAAGATGGCTTCATCTTCACCAGGATTTTCCTGACACACCTGGAGGCGAGTCCCTCCTTAGCAATGAGAGCGGCTCCATCGAAGAGAAGTTACTTACCCTTGGACACAGTCTGCTCACTACTCGCACAGTCTCTTCTTTTGCTTCAGCTACTCAGGAAATTAGAGCAAATCCTATTTTTAGACACTGTGGTTCAAATGACAGTGATGTATGGGTTAGCGGCTTGTGTTTTGAACAAAGCTCAAAAGTGTTACCTGATCTTATGCTTGGAAACTCTCTTATAGCACTCTGCCTTGATCTTTATAATTTATTTTAAAGATTACTTTGCTTCGCCTCCTTTCTCTAGGAGCCCTGTAGCAGAATTTGGCCAGAAACAGTAGGATTCTGAGCTGCCACAGAAGGCTGGAGAGAGGATGAGGTTCCTATCAGAAACCTGAGACACCAGTGCCAGCAGGGATAAGCCAAGAGCCCAGCAAGCCCTCAGTGGAAATGAGTTTGTCTGTTGTTGGGTCTATAAGAACCAGTATCATTCCTTCCTGTCAAAACTGATTGACAGACCGACAGTGTGTTACATGACATCCTACCACTTTGCTGCTTACATTTTATAGCTAATCATAATCTCAGTTTCAAAGACTCGCAACAGGGATAGACAAGACTGTGGGAGTGCTCTAAACCCCAAAATGTGGGCAAAGAAAAGAGGAAGAAGAGAAAAAGAAGGAGGCAGATGGTGGGAGCTATAAGGAACAAACTGGAAATGCTTAATATATGCTGGGAACATCTCACCTACCTACCTTACTGGAAGGGATCTTCACTCCCATTTTACAAATAAAGCAAGCAAAGTCAGAGAGGTTAAGCAGCTTACTCCAGGGCCCACAGCTAATAACCATGAGGCCAGGATGACAAGATTTAGTAACTAAAAACATGAGGCACCCAATTATATTTGAATTCCAGGTCATGATGAAAAAGAAATGACAAGCATGTCCCGTGTAAAATTTCAGACTGACTACTGTTGGGGGTTGTGACTGTCTTAGGTTCTCGGTATCCTGAACGAAGAAATGAGCAGGACACACAGAAGTAGAAGGGAAAGCACAGATTTATCAGCTGGAATATGCTCTTCAGGGTGGGAGCAGGCTGGCGAGAAGAGCTTGCAGCCTCGAAGCAGCCAGGCGTCCGAGCTCATAGGGGGTTTTCACACAAAGGAAGTCACAACTCGCTCCAGTCAGGGACAAGTCTCCTTTCTGCTGGAGGAGGGAATTTTTGCCCCTATATAGATCATTGAGGAACTTCGGCCTCCAAAGCACATAGAAACAACAATATAAATGAGATTACAATTAAGTACAATTGAGTGGGGTCACTTTGGGTTGTTTAGGCTGTTGTAGTGCACACGTGTCCCCAGGTATGGCTTAATCCTTAGAGGTGGGCGCTCTTGGTAGTTTTTACAGAGCTTATCTTGGGCCCCCAGACCAGAGCCTGCACCACAGCCACATGGCCTCTTGTTTTCCCTGGCTGTGGTCTAGCTGTCACTCTGCAGTTTTTGGAGAGCCAGCTTCTTCATCTTCCCTCTGGCCTTCAGGCCCCATCCTTCCAGGGATTTCTCCTCTCTACCACTGTCTTGGTACTAGAAAGGGAACTTGGCATCTTGTATTTTACCTGCAACTCTCCCTGAGGTCCACACTCAGTCTGCCAGGTATTGCTTGGACACCCCTTTCCTCTGGGATGTAGGTGACAGTGTAGGACATGCGATCATGACCACAGACGCTGGGTGAGTGCAGGCCCCATGTTTTATCTATCATTTCAGCTCCCATTTTGTGGATGAGCAAACTAAGGTTCAGTGAGATGAGATAACTCAATCATAATCACACAGCCCGAAAGTAGCGGAGCCCGAATCTCAACCCAGTTCCGATTGGTTCAAGATCTGTCACTAAAAACAAACCAACAAACCAACAAACAACAAATTTGGCAGCCTGGAGCTGTAGTTCAGTTTGTCCAGCTTGTCCCAGGCCCTGGGTTTGAAGCCCAGCATTGCAAAACAAAAACCTAGATTTTTCAAAAGTTAAAATTTAACACGTGTGCAAAAGTGCTTGCTATGTAAACCTACAGTCCAGTGACTTAACGCCCACACCTGTGCAGCTACCAGCTGGGTCAAGAAAGAAAAGCGGCTTTGCCTCTGCCACCGGGAGACAGGGCCCTTCCCCAGAGAGTGGCCGGGGGTCCGCTGGAGGTGGGCATTGCCGTCCACATTTGGCAGACGAAGATGAAGATGCGAAGGTTCAGGGCCCAGCTGTGACTTGTTCAGGTCAAGGAACTTGGAAGGAGGGAGGGAGGCAGGCAGAGAGAAAGAGGGAGGGGTTGAGCAATATTACCCAGAGGCCACACAGCTAAAACCCACAGCCTGTTGAAACAACAAACTAAACCCCAATAAGCAAAACTGCCCTTTGTTGGGCGTTCACTGTTTGCAAGGGACTAAGCGCCAAGCCTCTGAGCAGCAGCAGCAGCAGCAGCAGCAGCAGCAAACACTGTGACATTTATGGGGTGATAACTCAGTGCCAGGCACCTTGGTCGTTCGCGTATCATCTCAGTTAATTCTGCCAGCGGCGCCGCCACATAGGTCTCCAGCCCATTTTGCAGAGGAGGAGACTGAGGCCCGGAGGCCGCGGTGCCCGCAGCAGCCAGGCCGGGGCTCCACGGGCGGCTGGGAAGGACCAGGTGGCGCGCAAGGAGTTAAGCGGGAGGCAGCGCTGTGGCTCCGGCGAGGAGCGCGCCGGGCTGAAGCGCGCTGCTGGCGGCGGCGCGGGGAGCTGGGGCTGGAGACGCGAAGTCCCCGGCGGCCGGCGAGGAGGCAGCGCGCCACAGGCCGGGCGGTCGCATCCGGCGTGACGGCCGGGCGTCCCCGGGCGGGCCCTGTGCGGGGCCTCGCGGTGGCGCGGGGTACCCGCAGTGCCCCCCGCCTTGCAGGCTCGCGGCGGCCGGGCTCTGGCTTGCTCTGCCTCTGCCCGCCTCCCCGGCTCGCCGGCTGGCGTCGCCACCGCCTCCTCGTCCCCGGCCACCGCCGTCGCCGCCGCTGCTGCAGTCCAGGGCGCACGCTCTCGCACTTTCCCGCGGGCGGCGCGGAGGATGCCGCTTGCAGCAGCCGGGGAGAAATAGCCTCCGGGCCGGGCTGGGGGAGCCCGGGGGCGAGGAAGGAAATCGGGCTGCGACCCCTTGGTGGCACTGCAGCAGCTGGCAGCTGGGACGGCGCCCACCAAGCGGGCGCGCCAAGCCGGACGCGGGAGGCACAGAGAGGGACCCCGGGCGAGTTTGCAAGTGGCTGGGAGTCCTCAGGTAAGCGCTCGGGGCCTGGACCTGCCGGGAGGCTCCGGAAGGGAGCGGGGCTCTGGGCTGCTGCGCAAAGACTCCTGTCCCCAGGCGGGGCTGCCCGTCCGGTCCGGCGCTTTCCCGCAGACCGGGGCTCGGCGCCCGGAGCACCTCGGAGAGACAACCCAGAGCTGCGACAGCCCAGCCCTGGGGTGATGACAAACTTCGCTCTGGCCTAAGATTGGACATGCTGACGCATCCGGGCGTCCCCGCCCTGGGCATCTCTCTGGCCCGCAAAAGCTTGCCCACCAGGGCTTCTCAGCCGAGCTCCTCAGGGGGAAGGCAGGGCGCTTTGATGTGGCTGAGAACCGCCCCTTCTCGGCCAGCCGGAGTTCCAGGGAAAAGAGCAGGTCGTATTTACAAGTTAGCTGTCCGAGGTGTTGGTCGGGGGTGACACTGGCAGATGAGGCATCTGGGCAATGGGCTTTATGCAGAGGGATTTGCACACTCGAAGTGTCCACTCTGAGGTGTGGGCGTGTGTGTAAAAAGAGGGAATTGGAGGCCGAGGGGCTCGTTCAGCCAGCTTGTCCCCATTCAAGCCTTTCTAGCAGTCCCAAGCGTCCTCACTGGAGCCAAGTCCCCTCCGTGGCAGAGCCTCTGGCAAGGGTGGAGGTCACCTCCCATGCCTTGTAGTTCCAAAGAGGCTGCTTTTTAAGTGAGAGAAAAAAAAAAAAATTGGGGAAGTTTCCTGGACTGCTCAATGAGAACATTCAGACTGGCACCTGGGGAGGTGCAAACTTTTTGTAGAAAAGGGGCTGGAAGGGACATGCAAACAGGGTGTCCTTGGCACAGTGGTCCCCAGCTTTGGGGATGTGGGTGGTCCCTCCACACTCCAAGCCCCTTGAGGCTCTGCAGAGTCTCACGCATAGCTCATGAGTTTGGCCAGATTATTTTTCCTCCTTGTGAAAAGCGTGTTCCAGGGAGGCCACCTAGTCTCCAAGGATGAGTCCGGAGCTAGCCCCGTGGCCAGAGCCCCATGGAGGGTTCCCTGCTGGAGCTGCAGCTGGAGGCTGGGGTCAGCTTGAAGTCCTGTGTGTGTGAGGCAAGCACTGGACGCGTGTTTCTGGCATAACTGGATGGTCAGAACATTCCCTGGTGCTGTAATCACCCCCTGCCGGGAGTAGGTGCCTGCCTGGGGAAGTAGCTGTCCTTTGTGCTTCCCAGACAGTTCTGGGGGCATGAGTTGGGATTCAGAGGTCCTTGCCTGGGATTCTGATCTGGGGTCAGGTTGCAAGCTGCTTTCTGAGGCGCCAAAATCCAGGAATCCCTCCAGGATGTCAGAGCCTCGTGCTGATGTCTTGGGAGAGCCCAGCTCTGGGTCAGGAGGGTGAGTTTCACATCTGCCCTTGATTTACTGTGTGACTTTGGGCACATCGCTAGCCCTCTTTGGGCTCCAGCTGCTGCTTCTGTAAAATGGAGAAATGACAGGTCTCTTCCGAGGTCTCTAGTCAGGTGCCCTGTGCCTCTGGGCAATGTCACATATGAGATTTTCAAGAGCCCAGGAGGTGTTTAAGAGACTCGGATCTGATCTAAGTTTGACCAGTCACTTCTTTTGTCAAGCTTTGATTCCTCCTCTATAAAACGTCATAGCTCCTACTTCAGAAGGATGCTGGAGCACTGAGCGAGATGGTGTAGCCGGTGTCTAGCAGAGATGGAGCTCAGCATTCATAGCCGCCGGCTCTCCAGCTTAGGGTCTTGCGCACGGGCATCTGGGTGCTGTTTCCCTGGGGAGACCAGGCGATCCTTAATTAGGGGCAAGGTCCTTGTTCTCTCCAATCACCTGATACCTGCAGTTCCCGCCCCCTCTCTGCTTCCTCTTAAAGGCAAGGCTGGACCGGCTAGCTGCTCCCAGTGGGGAGCCCAGGGCGGTCTGGGAGGGCTGGATGCACCCAGCTGCTATGTCGCCATGACAACAGGAGGTGGTGGTAAGCTGTGTCTATGACTTCAACTTTGTAACTGTCTGGGGACCCAGAGCAGAGAAGTCCTGTCTGTCCCCGTCAAGCATCCCATCTGCTGAGGGGCTGAGGGCTGCTCCACATCAGGCAGGGAGGCCGCTATTCCTGGCAGGAACAGGCACCCTGGGGAAAGAACTCCCATACTGCCTTACAGGGGGATGCTCAGATTGCCGAGATTGTGGGGGAACACAGTGGACTGTTCTGACTTCTTTCTGACTGGTTTTGAGGCTTGGGGAGGGCTCTGAGTTCCTGCCCGGACCTCATCCCCACTTGGCTGCGGGGGAGTTGCGGGCTGTGTGGAGTGCGCCCCTCAGGAAGGAGCAAACGCACCGTGTGCTGCCTTAGGCTGTGCAGTCGGCCTAGACTCTGAGGAAATGAACAGTTTGTGCTCCTGGTGGAATAAGTGTGTGTGTGTGTGTGTATGCATGTGAGAATGTGTACAGTCTCATGTGGTTTGTGCCCATATGCTTATGGGAGATGACTTACTTTAAATGTGTGTGCACACGTATAAATCATGTCAGTATGAGTGTGTACTTGATATCTGATGAATTTATGAGCGTGTGCATGTCTGTAGATTTGTGAATGCATGTGTGTGCAAGAGAATGGGTGTGTACATGTATCACTGTAAGTGGTGAGGCGTCAGTGGTTGTAGACTTGTTGCAAGCAGGTGTGTGTGATGCACAGATGCACGCGAGTGTGGTGAGGGCCCACGTGGAAATGCCTGTGTTGGGGAAGCTGCATGTGTCTGACTGGGTGCATGTTTTAGTGGCTCTTCGTGCTGTTCACATGTATCAGTGTGGGTGTTTGTGGGTGCTGCATGTGTGCGAGTGTGCACATGTGTGTGCAGTGAAGTGAGTGTGAATGAGTACTGTGCACTTGCAGGCATGGGTATCTGCATGTTTTTCAGGGTATTTCTGTGTATATCTCTGTGTGTCTCTAGCATTACACACTTGGTTGTCTGTGTGTGTATGTGTGCGTGTCCGTGAGTGTTACAGTGTACATTCAGTTATGTCTCTATACACATGTATTTCTGTGGGTGCAGACATCTTTCTGAGTGTGTGTTGCACTATCAACTTCATGTGTTTCTTTGGGTACAGGCATTTCTGAGTGTGTGCCTGTAGGTAGCATTGCGCATATGATTATATCTATGTATGTGTGTGTTTCTGAGTGTGTTCTGGGCGTGTTGGTTGCAGTGTACATTTGAGTGTGTATATGTGAGTGCCTCTGAATGTGTGTTTCTGTGTGTTCTGCTGTAACTTGGACCCATCTGTGTCTCTGGGTGTCCACGGGTGTGTTTCTGAGTGTGTTTGCGTGTGTGTGTGGCGGTGTGCACTTTGCACGAGCCTCTTATGTCCGCGTGGCCTCCTGAGCACGTGCGTCTCAGAGGATGTGCCTGAGTGTCTGTGTGCGCACGAATTCTCAGGTGCGCTTTTAAACGGAAACTCCCTGCTCCTGAAGGATTGCGCTTCAGCCCGCTTGTTGGGTCTGAACTGTGCCGTGCTGGGCTCCTTCTGAGTGTCGCTCCGGCAGCCGGCGCCAGCTCTGAGCAGGGTCCGGGTACTGCATATTCACCTTTCCAAGTGCCTGCACCTGCCAGCGCTCTGAAGCCCTGTGTGCTCCCCGCCCTGCCTCCCTCGCTCCCCCCGCCCCCGCCCAGGTCTCTCCGGCCAGAAGCCTCCACGTAGGGTGGTTGCTGAACAGACTCGCAGATGTTGAAAGCGCAGGTACAATTTTAGGCAGAAGGTCTGAAAATAGGCAGCCTCGGATGTGCTGAACGTTTCGACAGCAGTGTTTCTAATTAGGAGCAACTTGTTTTCCTTAAATAAACAAATCAAGTGAGGAAAGAAATTGCCTGAGATTAATGGCTCCCCGGAGCAGGTCCAGATGTTGGGAAGCTGGGAACTGGGGCCGGGCGCGAGCAGGTCTTGGGTCCCCATGTGCTGACGGGGCTTGTAGCGTGCAGGGTCCTTCCAGACTGCGGCTGAGGCAGGGGCTGCGCGAGACGCCGAGGAGCTGGGCAGGGCCAGCGGCAGGCCCCTTTCCGAGGCCCGGCTGGTGCCTGTTAGCGGGTAGATGCATCGCTGGCTGCAGTTCTTCCCTCCCCTGCACTGACGCCTTGGCCAGGAGACTGCAGCTTGCTTCTTCCTCAAGGGACAGGCGGGCTTTATGCTCCAGATCCTTCACTTGGCTTCAGCCGTGCGACTAGCATTGGCCACTAGATGGGGCAGAGGTGACAATATGCCCACTCCGTGCTTAGGCCTTAGGAGACATGTGTTTCTGTTTGGGCTGGGAAGAGCTTCCCTGAGGTCACTGCTGCCTCCCCAACCTGGCTCAGCCTCAGTGGAGAGCAGCAGCGTCCAGCCCAGCACACCCAAACTGCTGCTGGCCATACACAGGTTAGCTAGGTAAATGCTGCTTCTTCTGTTTCACCAGCATTGGGAGTTGTTTGTTACCCACCATCGTTGTGGTCATAGCTAACTGATGGAGCTACCAGTAAACAGTCTTTATTTCCTTCTCCTGTTTGACCTTGGTACTCAGAGGTACATAATGAATACCTTGCTTCTTACCATTGCTAGCCCATCCTTACCTTGCTTTCTTTCTCAATACAAGCAATCGCAACAATAATAATATTTATGTAGCGTTCACTAGGTACAGCCACCATGCCATGGTCTTTCTCTATGTTGTCTGTGACTCACAGCAACCTTATTGGATAGCTTCTATTATAATCTTCTTTTTTATAATCTGTGAGGCTCAGGAAGGTGAATTGATTTAGCCAGGTCACATAGTCCAGGAGCTTTCCTGGGATTTGCACACAGATTACCTGATATCAAAGATCATGTTTTTAACCATGATGTCATATTGCCTCCCCAGTGCTAGTGGGTGTGTTTGACGTCACTGATGTCACAGCATACGTTCAGCATTTTCCCATAGCGCCCCTGGAGGTTGGGTTGGCAGGAATGAATCATGCCACAGAAGTGTGAAGTGTCTGTCTGAATGTGGGGAGATTTGCCCATCCATCTCTCCCTTCCTCCAGTCATCCACCCACCCATCGACTAACCTATCCACCTATCTGTCCATCCGTCCATCTGTCCATCCGTCCATCCATCCACTCACTCATGCATGCACCCATCCACCCTCTCTCCCTCTGCTCCCTTCTTCCATCTGACTCATTCGTTCATTCATTCAGCATCAGTGTTTGGTCACATCTTGTGCTGGGCACTGAAGACAGAGAGGAGCTGCCCCAGCGCTGTCCACTCCGTGGTCTGGAGGAAGCAGGAGGGGTGGGTGCTGGAGGGCACCGGCTTGGCTCTGTCTGGCCCTTCTCCCCACCCAGGAGCAGCCACAGGCCCACCCACTGCACCCTGTGAGGACCAGAGGAGACGATGTTGGCGAGCTCGGCGGGCACTGCCTGGCACCATGTTGGAAGCTGCAGTGAATGGCTGCTCCTCCGCCTCCTGTCCCTCCCCCACCCATGGGAGAAGCCAGGGGGCGAAGCATCCCAGAGAGGGTGACTAACCATCCCAGTTTGTCTAAGGCCCGAGTTCTTCCTGGATGCGGGACTTCCTGTGCTAAAACAGGGAAGTCTCACACAAATCAGGACAGACTGGTTCCCCTCATCACAGAGGAGGTGGCAGACTTAGCCAGGAATGATCTGGTACAGGAAACCGGCAGGCCTGGCTTACTACCTGTTTCCGTAAGTAAAGTTTTATTGACATACTGTCACACCCATTCATTTATGCATTGTCTGTTGCTGCTCTTGAGCAGAAAGGGCAGCCCTGACTAGGTGTGACATGGAGCGTGTGGCCTGCAGACCCTAAAGCATTTATTATTTAGCCCCTTAAACAAAAAACATTTGCTGAGCCTTGGGCTAAAAATCCCAGCCAGTGTCCTGAGCTGTGGCCAAGAGAGAAGAGACCAAGCCAAGAAATCGATGAACTTGGCCGAATCACCATGGATCAGGCGACAGGGGGAGTTTCTGACCCCTGCGTGTGAGCAGCCTGGAGGATCAGGGAAGCCTGGCAGCTCCCAGAACTCTGTGACCTGGGGATGTAGATGAAGACAGCAACCCTACGAGGGAGGAGTCTCCCCGAGGCCTCCTAGATGGGGGAGGCAGGTGACCGTGGTCCCCCTACCCGGACATCAGGGAGGATGGATGTGTTCCCTCCCAGCCCCAACTCCAGGAAATGCATCTGGGAGCCCCAGGCGCAGGGCTCAGGCCCACACTATATTTCTCCTGTCTAAATGTTCATATTTCTAGCTTAGTTGCTAAATATGGGATGGTTTGCTGGCTTCTCTGTGATTTCTATGTTCTCTGTATTGTCCTGTGAGGATAAGGCAAAAGAAAGAGCTCTGGAATGGGAGCTCTACCACCAGTTGTCTGAGTCACCTTAAGCAAGTCCCTTCCCCTCTCTGAGCCTCAGTTTTCTCATCTGGAGAATGGGAGAGGAATTATGGATGATCATTAAGAACCTCTTCAGTCTGGCCTCTTCTGTCCCATTCTCCTTCCTATGTGGATTGGCCCCAAAGCCGTGGTATATGTGGGCCTCTTCTCCAGGTGGCCTCGCAGGACCCTGGTTCACAGACCTTCCAGATGCCGGGGATGATGGCATCCGTGGGAATCACTATCCTTTCCTCTTCTGTTTGTGAAGTGCAGTGCCCCATGCCTATCAGGGTCATCACAGCCTTCTGTTTTCTCACTGAACCTGTGTGACAGTCCTGTGAGCTGAGGGATCCCTGTTGCCACTTTACAGATGGGGCACCGAGGTTCAGAGAATCTTATTACCTTGTCAAGAGTCACACAGCCAGTAAGTGGCAGAGCAGAGGTCTGAGCCCAGGTCTGTCTGACCCTGCAGTCCGAGTCTCAGCCACTCATCTCCCTGTCCTCTCCCCTCTGCTCTGACCCCTGTCTTTCCAGGTGGAGGCGATGAACATTTTGGGAACCTCCCTGACATTGCTCACCTTGGCCCCCCTCTCCTTTAGCAACGTGGCGAGGGCCTAGGTCGGGCCGGGGCCCTTCCTCACGGCCTCAGGATGGTGAACCTGGCACTCTGGGTGAAGCTGCAGGCCAGGAGGGCATAGGAGGTGTGAGGGCCCCCTCAGGGATGGCAAATGACAAATATGGTCTGAGGACTGAGCACACCAGGCTCTGGCTTTGCAGGGTAGTGAAAAGAGCCAGAGCCTCCAGGAAGCTGGAGCCGTGCCACATTTGCTGTGATGAACTGTTGAAAGTGTCAGCGTAGTGGTCTGGAGACAGAAGATCACCTGTCCCAAGTCCCCAGGGCCCTGATCTCTTATCCCACGTGGTCATTTACAAGCCAGCGACCTGGGCTCTGCAGCTCGAAAGTCTACAGAAAGGCAGATAGAACAGCCAGTGTCTTTGGAGCAATCAGACTAGTTTCGCATCGCTCTTAGAGCTGTCAGTCATGATGCCTGCGAGCTGTTTGTCCTGGAAGCCCAACCGCACATACACGGAAAGAGAGGATTCGAGGTGACCTGCTGCTCTCCGTCTCCCAGGGGGCCTGTTTACTCTCCCTCCGCACATCATTCTGATGCGCTCGGTGACCCGATTTCCCGGGATGATCACACAGACAAGGGGCAAATGAGGAGCGTGTGGGATGCTAGGAGGCGTGGGGACAGCAGCCAGCAGCCACAGCTGCCAACCTGGAACGAGGGTGCAGATGAGGAGATTACAAAAATAAGAAGCATGAAAATGTTAGAATCGCTGCTTGGCAGAATTTAATGTCGGGGTCAGATGGCCCCACATCTCAGTAGCTAGTGGTCAGCTTGCTGTTTTAGGACAGCGAAATTGCTGGTGTCTGTGACGGCCCCAAGATACAGTTAAATCCTGCTTGGTAGGCAGGACAAAGGGCAAGGAGTCAGTCACCCTGTAAAAGACGTTGGTCTCGAGGCTAAACTAAGAAGTACTCTAGGCAGAGGGTGACGGTGTCTGGAAAACTCACTTGCACGGAGCTCTCCGTTTTCCACTGTGTCCGGCAAGTGACATCTGGGTGTACGCAGAAGTGTGTGTGGAACGTGGTAGACATTCCAGAGAGAAGCACTCTTGGGTGTCGGACAGCTCCAGGGTTAGATCTCGGTCACTTTGTTGAAGTGAGTGGCTCGCACTGGCCTATTCCTCTTCCACATGTTGCCCAAACCAAACATGGTTTTTGTTTTGTTTTGTTTTTGCGAACCTTTGACCATTACACTGAGCTGCATCCTCAGCCATTTTTATTTTTTTATTTATCCCAGCACTCTGGGAGGCTGAGCTAGAAGGAGAGCAAGTCCAAGCCCCAGCACGAACTACTTAGTGACTTCCAGAGACCCTGTCTCATAATGTAGAAAGGGCTGGGGATGTAGCTCAGCGTGAAGGCCCTGGGTTCAATCCCCAGTACTACAAAAACAAAACTGAGGTACAACCACCTTCCCTGCCTGGAAAGCTGTGCGAAAATTCAGTGCATGGAACAGAGCATGGCATGTGGCAAATTTCTGTCTGTGCCGGGTGGCCACATTCCTACTGTCCCTGCGCACCTTTCATTTCCGCCCTGTCAGAGGCGGATCCCTGCAGGGATGAGGTCTGTGGGTGCTCCTGGCCTGGGCCGTTCCCCACGATCCACCCCCAGAGTTCAAGAGGGCTTCCTTTCTCCAGCTCCTTTTGTGTCACCCCACTGCTCTGCCTGTGCCCCATGACCAGCGAACTGGCTCATCCTGAGAGGTAAACCTGGGTGTCCCCGGGAAAGAGCCAGCTGGTATCTTGGGACCAACAGTGGCCTCTCGTTGGGCCTCCCTGGGTTTTCTACCGGATGCCGCTCAGCACGCCAGGAAGGGCTTTTGCTGTCCCACTGCCCTGCCAGCACTGCCCCGCTACCGTACCTGGAACCGGGCCTTCTACATCCTGATCCGCGGCAGGCCTGGGGCTCCGTAGGTGACCTGCTACTTCCCTCTCCAAGCGTATAAGTTTCTTCTGGCTGCTGTAGTGAGTGAGCACAGATGCAGTGGCACGGACAATATAGATCGATTCTCTTGTAGTTTAGGGGGTCAGAAGTCTAAAGAGGGTAGACAGGGCTGTGTCCCTTCTGGGAGCTCTGGGGAGAAGCCACTTCCCTGCCTTGCCCGGCACTAGGGGGCTGCCCGCATTCCGTGGCTCGTGGCCCCAAGCCACTCCCTTCCCTTTCCACCGTCACTTCTTGGTCTCTGCCTCTGAATTCCTGGCTCTGTCTGCTAAAGACCCGTGTGAGGACACTGGGCCCCCCAGGGTGACTTAGAATCATCTTTCCATCTCAAGACCTTTAACCTAACCATTGCTTCCAACTTTCTTTTCCTACCTAAGCCAGGTCACATATTCATGGGTTCCGGGGATGTGGATATGGGCATCTTTGGTGAGTGATTATTTGGTCGCCAGTGAGTTAATCAATAAACTGCCCCATGTTGATTCACGCAGCACAGCGCATGCGTCCTGTGCTCATGGGATGCAGGGTGTGGCTATGTCCTGATTGCCTGCTCTGTACCAGGCTCTGCCTGGGCCTGGGGGCAGAGCACAGGGCAGCGGAGCCCCATCCTGGTGGTGACTGAGTCTGGGAGGCAAAACCCGGTACACACAGATAGTGAGCAGTGTCAGCACTGATGGCGACGGGGTGCGGGGTGTGAGGATACACAGAGGATGATCCTGACAGCCCCTCAGAGATTCTATCCTTTGGGGAACTCCTCTGAGTCCTAGGGCTCCTCCTGCCCCTGTCCCTTCTGGTCCCATTGCTCATTTCTGAGTGCTGCAGCCTTCCTTAGCCCCCCCCACCCCCACCCCACGGCCACTCTCCAGGGCTGCCAGGGTAGGGTGAGCTGTCTGCCACCTGCTGGCCTGGAGGCTGCTGCTGTCACCTACTGGTCCTTAAGGACTAAGCCAAGCACCAGTGTCCATGAGTGAAAAATAAACAGAGTGTGACTTATCAACAAAGTATGGTGTGTGCGCATTGTGAATGATGGAATATTAGCCTCCAAAATGAAGGACACTTGCCCCAACATAAGTGGCCTGGAAGGCTTTATGCCAAGTGACCTAAACCGGGCGCAGCAGGGTGGGCGCCTGCGTGACTCTGCTCTTTGGAGGTCCCAGAGTGGTCAGCATCACAGAGACGGAAGGTAGGACGGTGGGTGCCAGGAATGGTGGGGAAGGGGGAAGTGGCGAGTTTGTGTTCAAGGGGGATGAGATTTCAGTTTAGGAAGATGCAGAAGTTCAGGAGATGGATGGTGGCAATAGTTGCACAACAATGTGAGTGTCACCAAATTGAACACTTAAAAATCCTTACCAAGATGGTAAGTCTTGTGTATATTTTACCACTAACAAAATAAATAAATGCAGTGAAGGTCTAGAGAGCCGCAGTGATTGCCTGAGGCCAGACCTGGCGTGGAAGAGGCAGAGGTGGGATTTGAACCCAGGTCTGACCCTAGAGGCTGCTCTGTCTCCCAGCCCAGAGCTGTCTCACCCCCAGAGCTATGTGTACCTAAAGGGGTGATAGATTTGGAGAATGTGGGCCTTGGACACAGCCAAAAGGGGACACAACCCCAGGCGTCAGGAGAACCCGAGACACTAATGCCACGTGCTCCCATCCCATTGACATTCACCCATTTCCCTGCTCAACAAGTTTTTCATTGAGCACCTACTGTATGCTGGACCCCGTAGAGATGGTAGAAATACAACACAAGGCCTGTATAAAATTACAATTCTAAAGGAACATCCAGGTCTATACTCCAGGAAGGAAAGCAGATGAGGCCAGGGTGTGCACATGGGGCATTTGAAAGGCAGGTTTCCCTAAGAAAGAGAGCTGAACTAGGATCTAAAGGATGAATAGTGTTAACCGAGTGAAGAAAGATGGGAAAAGCATGCCAGATAGAGGAAACAGCACGTACAAAGGCCCTGAGGTGGATAGGAGAGTGTCATAACCAAGGGGCATGGACACTAGGGTTTGGTGCGTAGGGAGGAGCTGGCACACAATGAAACTGGGCAGTCTGAAGGGCCCCAGGACCCCACAAGCATCCTACTCTTTATTACCCTCCCAGCAGTGGGAAGCCTTGTACAGAGTTTGAGCCGGGAAGTGAAATGATTCCACGAAACTCTGGCCAGGGCAACAAGAAGCAAGCTGCCCCCACCTGAGGAGGGAGCCCATCGAAATGCCAATTCCAGCCTCATTATACAAAACATGTGGCCTTGCCAGGGAGAAGGCAGTGCTAGCTAAGGGAGTCTGCAAATGAGTTTTTTAATCTGCTTTAAGTTGTTAAAATGCCCCAGCCTTTCTTCCATTGTCACCTGATGGCCTGTGGGCTATTTTAACATTTATTAGAGAATTTTCTTTTTTTTTTTTTTAACTTAAAAGAGCTTTTTTCTCTTTTTGAAAAACAAATCCCAGCTGTGTTTTGATAAGACAGAATTAAAAATGGCACTGGGGAAGTGCCACCAAAAGCTGCGGATTCTCTCCTTATGGCATCTGAACTGATTTAAATAATAATTATCTATTTCATCTCAGCGCAGCCTCTTTGCCTCCCGCCCTGGCCTCCCCCAGACACTACACGGTCTCGGCAGCTCGGAGAATGTGCTGTTTCTGAAGTCCCAACTCGTGACTCCCGGGTGGGTGCCAGGGACAGCGCTGCAGAGACCAAGACCTGACCGGCAAGGCCCTGCCCAAGCCGTGTGGCCTCGGGTCATGTAGCGCAAGCCCCTTAGCCTCCAGCTACTCCCATGTTAGGTGGACACAATGCCGGTGTTCATCTTCCGCTGAATTCTTTAGGTTGTCAATCACAGAAATAGCATCGCTTTCTGTTTCTTCTCAGACAGGAAAGGGAACATATTGGCTCATGTTCCCAGAAGGCCAGCTTCAGGCTTGGCCGGATCTAGGAGCTTGACGATGTCTCCCTCTGCCTCTCTCCTTTTCTCTTTTCTGCCTCCACCGTCCCTTCTGTCCATCCTTTTCTCTTGGGGACTTCTTTTGCAAGCTGGCTCTTCCGGGCACAGAACCCGAGGAGCAGCTTCATGCTAGTGTGGTGGCGGCTGCAAGCCCCGTCCCAGGAGTGCTGCCGTTGAGACCTGTGATTGTCTGGAATCAGTCACAGTGGCCAAGGTCCCGTGACCAAGCCCAGAGGGATTAGGCTTTGTGGCTTCCTGAGCCACAGACACCCGTCGTGGGCACAGGCTGAGTCCCCAGAGGAAGCCATGGCCTGGTTAACTTGTGAAGGGTACCTAACTGCTTTTCCTGTGGAAAGGACCCATTGCAAGCCATGCAGCCCTCGTCTGAGAGTCGTGAGTGTGGGAGGGCGTCAAGGGCACAAGGTGCCCGTGTCGCATGCAGCACGCTTGATGGGTGCTAGCAGCTTCTGTCCCTGTGACTGTGATGGGCCGGGTGACGACACAGGCTAGGCAGGGCTCAGGGCAGCGACAGGCGCCCCTAGCTCCGTTCAGCCCGGACATCCCACTCACCCGCATGCCGCCCTGCACCGGCCATTTCCCTCCCCTTCTGGTTGGCAGAAGCAGCCATTCCCTAGCAAGCTCTCACCATCCTGCTATCACCTCTCCTGCTAAAAGCCAGGATGGCTCCAAGGATGCAGGGCAGGGACACAGCTCCAGGTGCCTCCGGAAGCGGCCAGGTCCCCAAGGCACGCACCAGCGCAGAGCACCCTGTCTTGGAAGGAAGGCGGTTGTCCCCAGCCCCGGTCCCCTCTTTGCACACAAGGACTTGGCCCAGGGAGGCCACGTGTCTTGGTTTATTTTTTTTAATCCCCAAATTGCATGCAAAATCTACCTGGTGATAAATGTTGGTCACCGGTTTAGGCCCTTTGAAAACACAGAGTGGCCAAGGAGGCACCTCAGCAGCCGTTCATAAGGACAGGTCTTTCTGGCCTGGGCGAGAGAGAGCTTGTGTTGGGGATGACCTCGGAGGACCCGGAACTCGGGGCCACGTGCCTTTTGCACGGCGGCCCCTTCCACGTCCCCGGACCTGTTTGACGCTGAGCTGCGCCACTTGTGAAGGCTTTGTGGATGGAACCCAGCAGGAAGGGTGCTTAGAAGCAGTTCATTTTGCTGCCTGAGATGGTGAAGGTTCTCTCTGGTTACTGATGTCCTGGGGTAAAACTCTTGCCGCGGAGAAGGTAACTCGGCTGCTGCCCTGTGTGTGAGGGAGGATTCCATCCTGGCCCTCCCATTTCACAACGGAGAGACTTAGGGTGAGTCACTTGACCTCTCTGAGCCTCAGGTTGCCTTCAGCAGCGTAGGGGAATCCTCATAGTTTCTGCCCCCTAAGAGGTGTCGGGTCCACAGTAAGTGTTCAATAAAACAGGTCTTCCTGTGACACTGCAGCCCCAGCAGCCTGGGGAAAGGGAGAGAGATGCTGAGGCGC
Organism: Hystrix cristata; assembly: GCA_004026905.1. Taxonomy (NCBI): domain Eukaryota; kingdom Metazoa; phylum Chordata; class Mammalia; order Rodentia; family Hystricidae; genus Hystrix; species Hystrix cristata. The sequence goes on from PVJO010002281.1 coordinate 30,651, forward strand.
CTTTCTGCTACGGAGCATTTGCTCTGCCAGGTCCTTTCCAAGCACAATCTCCTTCTCTCCTCACAGCCCCGAGGTGAGTGGCTTTACTATGAGGAAACTGAGGCTCTGAGAGACAAAACGTGCCATCAGAGATCACAGAGATGGCACTTGGTAGAGCTGGGGTTTGAACTTTGGCCTCCCTGAACCTGGAAGCCCTGCCTCTTGTGAGCTGACCCCGCCTTCCAAGGGAACAGTTTGCATTCACACCAGCTGCACCCCTGGGCACAGTGGGGTCCTAGCCCAGTGCAGCTGCTCACTTGCTGTGTCATCTCAGGAGACTTTCTTGGCCTCTCTGGGCCTGTTTTTCAGCTCAGTAAACTCAGCTTTCTCCATCCCACCTCAGGGCCTTTGCATGTTCTGTGCCATCAGCCCACCATGCTTCCCTCTTTGCCCGGTTAATTGCAACTCCCCCTGAAGATCTAGAGTGAGGCCTTTCTTCTGAGAACTCCTCAGGGGCTCCCCTGGACCGGGCCGTATCTCCCCGCAGGCAACGAGCTCTGTATTATTCCTCAGAGTTTGTGAGGGTTTAAGTAGCCCGTGTGCCTCTGCAGCGCTGCATGGGGGCTCAGGACACTGCTGTTGTGTTCAGCTCCCCTGTGGGGTCACACTCTCAGCCTGCCACACGTGACACAAAAGTTGTGAAGTTCGTGGGTGAAGTGAAAAGGAAGCCTCGGGATGGACACACACACACACACACACACACACACACACACACACTGCCAGCGTGAGTGCGAATTGGTGCTGCTGCTTTGAAAACCTGGCAGAACTTTCTAACACGGTGCAGCGTGTCCCCTGTGGCCCGCTGTTGAGCTGTACCCTGAATAGCAATGACTACAGACTTTCTTTGGTTGTTTCTATAATACTCGTAACGGTGAAAGCCACAAACAACCCACATCCCCACGGTGGTGGAAGTGAAACGTGCTTTAGACCGACACAGGAGTAGTCTGCAGCAGCAGGTCACCCAACCTACAGCCGCGTACCGCAGAAGGATGCATCATGCAAAACTAATGCCAGCAAAGAGCCAGACACGGAAGCACGCTGCGTAGCTCTAGTAATGAGGAGAGGCTAAACTACGGTGTCTCGGAGGCGCGCATGCTTAGTGAAAATATTATAAAGGAAACCAAGGAAGAAATGACCGCGATAGCCCGAAGGTAATTACCCCGGGTGGGGAGGCAGGACAGGCATTGAGGAGAGGGCTGCAGAAGGGGACTCGGGGTGCTGGCAGTGTTAGCTCTCACCTGGATGGTGGCCACACGGTGTGCATTCACCGTGCAAGAATTCATCCTGTTGTACCTTTTTGTTTTATGCGCATGTGGGTCGTGATTCCCATGAAAAAGTCTCCTGTGTCCCTCCGGATAATGACCTCTGGGGACCCTCCCTGGGGCATTATCGCTTAGGCCTTGTGCACAGAAAAACCCCTTGACTTGTGTTTTCAACGGAGTTATTCTTTAGCTTCAAGGTAACAAATCCTGGTGTGGAGTGTGTCTCCTCTGTCCTGGAGGGCCCTCGGGGTCCAAAGTTGCATGTGTGAAAATAAGCTGAGTGTCTTTTGTCCTGGCAAGGAGGCCATCTGCCCAGAGGCATGAAGGTAAGGCTGGCGAGTGGATTGCCCCAGAAAAACATAAAAGTAAAAAAAGAAAATAGGAAAAAAAGAGAAAAATAAAACCCGAGAAGCACTGACTAGTCCCTGGTTTCGCAGGACACAGACAGGGAGATAAGCTGACTCCAGGGAGAGTCAGGTGACAGCGCCGGGCAGGGTTAAAATGAGGACATGGGTCCCCAAGACCTGGGTGGGCTGGCATCCAGGCCCAGGAGGACTTGGTCTCCGCACTCGCGTCCCGGGTGGTTCTCTGGCTCCCTTTCTGTGCCAACGGGAGGGCGGGTCTGGGCTGCGCTCTTGAGCCCCACCTGACTGAAGAACAGGCGAGGTTTCTGCGGGTCTTTGACTTGAGTGGGGCTGGATGGGGTTGGAGTCTTGCAGGCTGCCCAGAAGTCAGCCTGAGGGTTTTGGGTTCTGTAGCCACTAAGGATGAAGACACAGATCTCAGCCTCTTGCTGTTCTCCAACCAGGTGTGAATTGAGCTTGTGTTGAGCTGGGCTCTGCAAAATGTCAGATGAGACCACAGCAACCACCGGATTTGGGTTCGCCCTGCACGTCCCAAGTCTTAGCACTGAAAGTTCAATGGCCTTGGGTCACCCCAGTCCTGGGCAGAGCCGGGAATGGTGAGCAAGATGCCCTGTTGCCCGCCCTTGTGGCACTCACAGGCCGGTGAAGGAGATAGGAAGTCCCACGCCATCGTGTCAGTGGGCACTTCCCGGGAGGAAGACAGGGTACTGTCACAGCCCAGGCGGGGCCCATCTCCTAGATGACGGGTGCCGGGAGGCCTTCCTGGAGGAGGAGGCATCTGAATGGAGCCCTTTGAGAGAAAGAGGATCAGACGAAGGCGCAAGGTGGTTTGGGGAGTGAGGTAGCGTTGGAGGTAAGGGGACTCAAAAGGGTCATGTCACAGCAGGCCTTGGGGTCACAGTGGGCACCAACCACATAGGTGGGGGCACCGGGAAGAGGGATGGAGCGCAGATTTTCTAGTTAGGCTGCCCTGGCAGCCATGTGCAGGGTAGACACAGGCTTAGTGGGGAAGGGAGGTGAAGAGCAGCTCGCCCTTGGGTAGAACTGCTTGTCCCTCCTTCTAGGAGCCTTGGCTGGAGCTCTTGGGGGCCTCTCTGTCTCCTTTCCCTCCCCCCGACCCCCAACAGGTCTTCGGGAAACCCAACCCCTGGCCCTCCCCGTGCCTCTTACCACCTTCTTGCCGTGGGAATGACATACTCACTCTGCTCACAATCTGTGTCTCCCTCTTAGGACAGGGCATTGTGACCTCGGCACGAGGGCATGTCACTGAGTAACTTGTTCTTGGGATCGTGGAGGGGCCTGTAGGATGTTTAACAGCACCGCTGGCTCCTACCCAACAGTGGCCAGTAGCGCCTGCCACGCCACCCCATTGTGACGACCAGCAGCTGTCTCCAGACCTTGCCCGTTGGCCCCCAAGGTGGGGAGGGGTGGCAGAGTTGCCCCCACTTGAGGACTGCCTGCAGTAGACCTGGCTGATAGCGGTGCTCACTCCATGTTTGTTGAATGAATGAGTGAGTGTGGCCTGAGATGGTGGGGCCTGAGTTGGGGTAGTGGCAGTGGGGATGGTGAGGTAGTTAAGTGATAGAAGACAATAGCAGATAGAGCTTCCATTGTGTTTATTATGGTGGTAATACCCATTATCCTCTGGGGTCAGGGGTCTCGAATTCCTTTCATCCTGTGGCAGAGGTCACACGGTAATGAGTGGTAGATCCAGCTGGAACCTGGCTCTGCCCGGGAAAGAGGTGCAGTTAACGGCTCTTTCTACTCACCAGGCCTTGTGTGTGGATCGCCTCATTGGAGCCTCAACTATATCATGAGATGGCTACGATCAGAGAGGTGGAGTGAGTTGCCCAGAGTCACACAGCCAGGAGGGGAGCCGGCTGGCCTGACTTCCAGGCAGGGGATCAGGGGACACAACCCACCTTTAGGTAACAGACCTCACCCCAAACTGCCTTTCCTTTCCCTTTGTCTCAGAGGAAAAAAGATCAAAGACTCCCTACTGGCACCTTAATCACTGAAGGCTGCACTTCAAACGACTTGGAGCCGCCTGGGGATCAGGCAGGGACTGGGTAGGGGTGGGCTGGGGCTGCAGCAGGCAGCAGTCAAAGCCCTGAGCGCTGCTGGGCTTTATTTCTTTGCGGCCAGAGGTTCCGTGTTAGCTTAACTGGACTCCTGATTGTGGCAGTGGCTTTGCAGGGTTTTCAATCTTCCTGCATTTCACCGCCCCCTCCCTGTTGGCAGAAACTTCCCAGGGGCTGTCCCGGAAGCTTGCAGGATGCACCAGCAGAGACCCAGCTTGTACCTGCAGGTGCTCACGCTCGCTCTGTAGAGAAATATTCCTAAGAGCCCATTTCACAGATGAGGAATCTGAGGCCCAGCCTTCTGCTCCCAGCCTTCCTGGAGAAGCAGATGGGGGCTCTTAGGAGGCCCTGGAGCTCATGCTCTTAACCACCTTGCTGATGATGGCGATAATGATAATAAAGGATCATTGCCATGCTCTGGGCTTGCACTGTCTGAGATGGCGGCATGCATAGCCCCCTTTTAGAGATGGGAAACGCTGAGAGGAGAGCTGGTGTACTTGGGGTTGTGCTCTGTGCTGTGGACCTGGGCTTGCCTGATGATACCAAAGGCTGTGCTCTTCAGCACTCTGCGTCCTTCTCTGGCCAGGCTGCTTTTCAGTACTACTTAACTCTCCAAGGAGGGATAATGGGCCTGCCTCAGGGGAGGGGCTGCAGTGCTTTGGGAGCATCCAGGAAGGACACTGCATTTGTTTGGGAGTCAGAGAATCATCCTGAAGGAGAGATGTGGAGGATGGATGTAAGGACAGCACACATCAGCTCAGCCAAGGAGAGGAGGGTGGTGGTTTGCCGGGGTGAGGGCAACCTCGCCGATGGTCTCCTGCAGAGAAAGGAGCAGGCTGTGGCTGGCGCACAGAGCGCGGGGACAGGAGTGAAGAGGGAGAGGCCGGCTCTCTGCATACTTGTGAAGAGATCAGGATCCTCGCTTTGTTGTGTTTTTTGGGGGGGTGGGTGCCGGGGATTGAACTCAGGACCTTGGGCTTGCTAGGCAAGCACTCTAAACACTGAGCTAAATCCCTAGCCCTGGAGTCCTCACTTTGGTCTTCCCTTTGATCCTTCGTGATACTGTCCCGACGTGGTACCCAGGCCAGGCACTAAGCCCGGTGTGGGTGGCCCTTGGGGTCCTGTGTCACGGCAGGGATGCCCCTGGGTGAACCTCCGCAATGGCTCTGGAGGAGACACCCCATTAGGATTTAGATCTGAAATGTCCCTCAAAAGGCTGTGTTCAGAGGTGGTGTTTTGGACAGGTGATTGGTAATGGAGGCACGATACTCTTTGGGGGTTAATGTCCTGATGAGTTCCTAGCTGAGTGTGCCGTGGGACAGATGAACAGCCTTTGCCACACTTCTGAGCCCCACGTAGAGTTTGTGGATCAGAGATGGGCAAGCTGAGATCATCTGGACCCAATTTCTCATTTTATATCTGGGGAAATTGATGCTGTGAGGGAAAGGGACATGCCCAAGGTGCACAGCCAATCAGAATCAAAGCCAAGATTAGGATCTACCCCTAACTCTGCCAGGTGCCTCCTCCTCCGGGCAGCCCTCCAGGCACGTCTCAGAATGCCTTGCACATAGAAGCAACACATAAATATTTATGAACCATGCCCACTGGCGACTCCATCGAGGCCTCTCCCTGGGACTGATCTAGTTCCCTTTCTGATCTCAGAGTTTCCAGAGATGAAAACCTACTCCATAGGGTAATGGCCAATTAATTGCTCTCTTTGGCAAAATAACACTTCTCATCTCTTTCTAGAATGTGCTTACCTCCCCTGAGATCAAACCAGTTCTTTCCAACAATTCTCTTCCCTCTCTCCTTGCCCACCTCCATGGTGATATGATGACCAGGCAGGCACCTCCACCTTTCTGGATCCATCTCCAGGGTTCGGGCTGTTTCTGTTACTCTCACAATGAGAGCATTTAGTGGGACTCTCCTCCCCGTGGGTCACCTGGGGCACTCAGGAAACTGAGGAAGAGCCAGAGGAGAAAAATGAGAAACAAAATCCAGCAAAACTGCCCGTCCTGAGGGCGATGCCCTGCGCTCGCTTGCTGGAGGAGGCACAGTCAGCTCTGATTTCACAGATGTTTAGAAAGTGCTTCTACATGGCTCATTTTCCCTGTGTGTGGGCTGATAGGGGACGGTGGCCAAGGGAGGACAAAATTAGCGCCCCACACAGCCTAAGGCAAGGATCCAACCTGACCAGGGCAGAGCGGGAGCCAGGACAACAAGGGCTGTGTGTGCTGTGTACACAGTGGGCATGAGCGCTGGGCTCCCACAGGCTCCAGGCAGGCGCTGGCCACAGTCAGAAATCCGTGATGTGGCCAGAGAAGAGTGCGCCAGGCAGGCACCGGTGCTGTGGCACTGAGCCCTGGACAGAGTGTGTCCTGGGAAACTCTAAACTCGAATGCCTTTGGGGGCCAGGCAGGCGATACAAGTTGGGTTTGTTGCAGACCTTGGCAGTATGGGGAGCCCGTGCCACAGGGGAATGCTGTTTTCCAAGCACCTGGATGCAGTAGGTTGAGGTCACAGCTCCCCCACATGCTAGTTGAGTGACCTCAGACAAGTGATTTAATCTCCTTGCCTCAGTTTCCCCATATTTATTTATTTATTTTTTTTATTTACTTAC